>BGZK01000854.1:0-265560 GCA_005406025.1 Eumeta japonica
TCAACGTTGATTACAAAGATTTTAATATAAGACTCGTTTGGATTTGCGAGGAACATTACATTAAACAAATAAAACGTATACAAACCGTACTACGAAAACAACTGAGTGGAAATAGATTGAAAAGACACTAATTAAGTTTGTTTATGCCATATTTCATTCCTCAAATCATAGTATATTGCCTTGAGACCACAGACAACTGTCGGATGCGGGACGGGCAAACTGAGCGGGAAGAAACGTCACATTAGACATTCGGACGACACAACATCGGCAAAGAAGCGCGGACGGTCGGTGCGCGAAACGCATTTGAAATTAATTAAAGGCGGGCCAGTGCGGGATAAATCTCACAGAAACTAATAGCAGGAGGGTGAAGTGGAACCATTCGTAGCCATTAGACGATTCTCGGCTCGCGCGCCTGAACTTTGGGAAAACACGAGCGCAAGGTGTCCCCTCGCGGAGACAGACTACCTCGAGCTGTCCGGGCAGGCATAGAGTTATTATTTCACTTTTCGGTGCTACGTTCAAAAACTAATCGATTCAAATCAGAAGTATCGTTCGGAAATTAATAATTCTCATATTGAAATCGACATCATCAGTTCAATTATGCTGAAGTGAATATGGCGAATTAAGAGCGGAATAGGAAGTAGACTTGAGTACAAGATCTGGAACAAGAACTAGATGGAAATCAAAACCGAGAGCGAGACCGGCATAGGTGTCGAAAACGAAGAGAGGATAGTACTGAACAAGACGAGATTGGAATTTAGGTCGAGAACGGAAGCAAAGCCGACAGTGGAGCTAGAATTCAATTCGAGAACAGAACCGGACTTGTAATCATTTTGACAAAGAGGTTATTAAATATAAAAGATGAAGGAATTCTTTTGTAACTCCGCGGGCGAAACCGGGAACGTAATATATAATGAGATGCTATTTATAATATTTACAAATTATTTACATAAATATCATATTTGCAAGCTACTTGTAGCGCTGAAGTACAGAACCAAAAAATGAAGTTGATTCACTCATAAACAATTTTATAGTAAAATGAAAATTATTGGCGTATACAAAATATTGACTAACGAGATTCATGTAGCTATTACTGATGCAGTATAAACGGACAGTGTGAAACTGCCGCTTTCTCCATTATACAACCGAAAATAGAAAGTCTGATTCACTTTTAAGCTATTTTACAAAAAAAAAATTGAATTTATAAAAGCCGTCATACAGATTTATGTGAACGTTCACGACTATGCGTAAACAAAATTTTCATATTGTGCCACTATATATACACCTAAGGTTAAATTCTTTACCGATAAATGTAAATTATATTTATACAAAAAATCGCATTAACCGTCACCTTAAACAACACTGATGAACCAGAAACCACTTTCATAGTCCAACTATCATTGATTTGAACCGAAATAATTGAAGTGTATTCGTTTTTGTAATTCCGTAGCCAAAGACAAAAAAAGGACCTCATGGTTTCATTCTAACTGCACGTGACAGCTTTACATTTTTTGTACTTTCTATCAGTTCCCATAAAATTATACAAGCAAGTGTGAGCTGATGCTAAACGGAAACGTAAAGAAGTAACAGAAGAAAAGAACGATGACGCAAAAAAGGAATGAACCTGACACTCGTATGTATTTTTAACGACAGAAATAAGAGAATGAAATATTTTTATATCGACTCGTAGGTTACGCCTTCCATATACAATATTTCATCGACATAGAATCGAATCAACAATCGAGCATTACAACCGTAGAAATTTCTTAAAAAACATTACGAAAAACTCATTAAAAAATCATTTCGTCCTTGTGAAATCACTTAACATAACAAAGTAGAAAAGACACTAGTTCAACTGTCAAGGAATTCTGCCACTGTTTATCGAAAAGATAAAAACCGACGACTTACAGACAGCTATGATTATATTGTCTAATGAATCAGTACAAATTAATTTACGGCATTTTTGTATAAAGCATCAAAAACAACGTTAATAATATAGATTTATTAATACCATGGTGTTTCTCATCAAAAATACGTATATCGAATAAACAATTTTATTTATTGCATTTTTATGGTTGCTTACTAATTATTATGTGTCATGCCGTCATTGATGAACATTAATATATTCATGGAAACGTACTTACTATACTGATCGACATCAATTAATAAATTTGCATTCGTTCATCGATTTGAAAAGTGAAGAAAAATCAACACAAGTGGCATACAAGACTCAGAATCATATTTGTATAAGAGGAAGTCAATTATTCTAAATTGATAATTTGGAGGTTTACTTTATTTAATATTATTATGTAAATCTCACGTTAACAACTGAAGCTCGAAATTTATTATGATACATTATTTGAATGTGAAGAATATTGTCTTTAGAGTCCAAGAAAGCAATAGAAAAAAAAAAGCGATAGCGCTAGCGAAACGAACTGAATGATAAAACTTTCTGCGCGCGCTTTGCTCTACAATGGCGTCGTGTACAAAAAAATATGTACAAAGATATTTATTTGTTTATATTAGCTGTCGAAAACAGTCTTATAAATAAAGCTTGAAATGAGATTTTGTTCAAAGTGTTTGTTGTGAACACAGAAAAGTTCTTTTGTTGTAATTTTTTCAAATTATAGAAAGGTTTTGTTCAAAAACAAGAGAAGGAATACAAAATTAATAACTCTTAATAAAACTATAAACCGCCAAATGTGCACCCTATAAAGTCACTTGAGAATTTTTAAATATTTATCCAAAGACGTCCTACATAGTGCGAAAAATAGGTTTCATACTTAAAAATTTGATGTATGAAAACCTTTTTTTTTTTTAATTACTTCCTAATTATGTTATGGTTCACATAAAATCTACTGGTGCATTATTATCAAATGCAAAAAATGGCATACATATTGACGGACAAAAATGACGAAGCTGTAAGCGTTTATTTTTTTTTTTTGTTTTTGATACGGAGCCCTAAAAATAAGAGGTCAAATTGTTCTACATCCATTTTAATATTTACAAAGTTGTTTTTTTTTGTGTGGCAGAAAATATATGAAAGCCCGCTCGGTGTAGAGGTGCCCTCTGGGAGGTACGCGATAACTTAGGTAATGTTGTTTTTGGACTTTTCATAACGTGGAACGGTTGCGTTCGTAATTCGGACCTAAAATTACAATCGAGAAACTCATCATAAGAAACTTTGAAGTTTTATAGATTCCAAGTGATTTTCAATAATTTAATGCCAATTTAAAAAATCTACGCATGATTTCGAAAGACCTATTCAAAGATTTTTTTTTCAAATAATAAAGAATCTAGTAACAACATATAAAGGGCTTAGTGATAATGGTCGTAACACATTTGCCGTAACACACAAGGAATTACTTGTAAGTTTTTAAACATGGTTGTACATCGGCTAGCCATACAAATTAATAATAAAATAAAGAAATAGTACAAACATGATAAAAACAACCTGGACGGACATAAATAACGAGACTGAAAAATCACTAAAGGGCCGATCTTGACTTTCAACTTAAGGTAAGAACTTGAGTAAAGATCTCGAGATAGCTAAAGCCTTTGAAAATCCATTCCTCTCCCTCATGATGAACCACTGCCGAAAGAAAGTAATCCACTCAACAGCATGATTTAAGAATTTGAATACGTAAATTCAGAGTATGTTATCAAAATATTTAATTCATTAGTAACGAAAAAGATTGCTGACCTCATTGGTTTTCCACTTATAATAATAAACTACGCCCGTGGTTTTGCCCGTATGGCCTAAGTTTTTTACATTTATTTCGTTTGTTGTGTTGGCGTGGTTTTTTTTTATTTCTTTTAAGTACCTTATCTGATTTTATATCGTAGAGTAAAAAATAATACGTGCCCGTCTTGAGTATGCAAGCTATGTTTCTGGAAAATTTAAGAAATCGGTTCAGTTACTTAATTATGAAATTATAACAAACATGGAGACATGAGGAACACTTGTTTTTCCTTTGGACTTTTTCTCTTGGCTCTGTTCTCTTTAAAAGGTTTATATTAGAATTAGCTATCGCATAGTTGCTTACGCGCTCCATTTCGCTCCGTCTAATAATATGTCTCCGGTTATACACGCTCCCTGGTCTGGTTCAATCTCAATTAGATCTTAAATAAAGTGAACTGTAATAATTCTTAACATTAAGTCAGGAAAAAAGGTTTTTCGTATCTTATAAGCAAAAAGTTGCACTAAAATCTCTTTGATTGTGCTGTTTGTATCTGGCTAGTTTTGATACCATTAAATTGACGACATTTCAAAAAATTAAAAATAAACATTGGAAATGGTGTCCCGTCGTTTTCTATTGTTTCACTGTCCACCAAAATTCGATAAATTTGATACATTTGATACATAATGTAACGGCGATTTCAGCTATCGCCGCGTAAGCCCGCACCCCGGATTGCCTCTCTTCACGAGCGCACGCTTCTGTGTGTGGTCAGCGGATTTCTTGCAGTGTGGCGGCGATTAATGATGGACAGCGTTTTCTTTCAGACTTCTTTATTCAGCCGAGCTTTACAATGTGACGGTTGGCTAGCAACTGTGTCGGATGCACCACTCTCACTGCATTTTATAGATGGTGCATCCGTTGCACATGTGAGTTGCATACATTTTAATTGGGGAGGCGTGGCCATGCACTTAATTTGCATATGCATTGGCGCCACTAGCGCCCGAGACACCGATTAGCGGCCGTGCCGTAATGACGGCCGCTTTTTAAGGCCTATCATTGGTCCTCCCCACCAAAGCACGATTTCGTATGCAACTCACACGCACATTACATTTCAAATATTCAATTTATCAAACACAAATTCTAAAAAGCAAACAACAAACAAATATTTCTCCTTAAAACTAGTCCCTACCCCGGGTAATAAAAAACTATATAAAAAAACTCTTTAATAAAATACATAGAACACACACAAATATAAAACACTTTTAAGCCCATATAAGACACAATACAATCTTTAAATTTACATTAATTAATGTAAATTAATTTACATTAAAAATTTACATTAATTAATGTGTTACGGATAGCCGCGCAATTGCGCGGCTGTCCGTAACACATAATTTGGTAAATAATTTTTCTGATTTCCGTAGTAAATAATTCAGTACATTAAAAAAAACAACAACTAAATTTTTTAAGAAACTCAATGGAGTTAATCATTATTATTATTATATTAAAGCAATAAAACGTGGCATTATCAATTTATGATTGATTCGGTACTAATTTATAATTAACCTAATTATTTCATTAATACATATGCTAGTTAATTGAAAGCTAATAAAAGAGCTAAATAACAGTTTTAAAAAACTCGAAATATTTACATTTTGTAACAGTTCCTTTCAAAACAAAAACCTTTAAGGAACTGAATCGAAATAATTCACACAAAAAGCGTTAAGACTTTTACAAAGCTACGTTCCGTGTATAAAATTATTGTACCATTACCGAAATGCCAAACGAAACCTTTTCAGAACGTCCAAGCCTCCTTTCATTTCAATTTCATAAATCTTAACAAGGAAATCAGCATGCCTAAGAAATAAATTTACTGTTGAGAAACTTTGCGTTTGTATTTTTACCAGACATTATTTTGCTATTCCAAAAAACTGCTACTTTAAATATTTATGTTCTTAACAGATTTGTCCGTTTGTTCGTTAATTTATTATTTACAGGTGTTTGTGAAAAAACTATAGCATTCAATCAAATAATGGTACTACATAATATGCGATAAGAGCAAATCACCGTAATTCTTTATCTCTCTAATATAAAAACCCGTAGGCTTTGTCTGTACGTATAATATTTTTGGTACAAAGTTTATTATAAAAATTTATTTGTTTTATAGCTGACTCAATCTATGCTTAACGTCTTTTAATTTTTTTTCTGTCTATCTAAGTGTATGTCTGTTTGTCTATTTGTATATATGAGTCCTTATAACTAAGCAGCTTTGCCTTAATGAAGTTTGAAATGCGGGAAGAATACACAAATTATTATTATTATATAAAATATCTATATCAATGTAATATTATAAAATTGTAAAATTTCATCGATGAAGATATATTTTATCAAGTAGTAAGTTACAAAATTGTCAGCAGATATTTATCAATTAGATAGATATATCGATAGATCCCATCTGTGCTAGATATTCTATTTATTTATCAAGGATAATCTCTGAAGCGGTTAAACTGGTTGTAATCAAATTTTTTGTAGATATCCTGGAACACGCAATAGGATATTTTTTGGTCTATTAATAAATTTTATGGAGGTTTCACAATTCTGCAAGTCGGAATCCAAAATCTAGTATTTCATCTAATTTCATTGCCTAAAACCTAAAATTATTAGTCTTATTGTGACGGACCGGGCGCACGCGTATGGAGCGCTTAACGGCCGGTTTTTGATCTTGTTGATCGCTTGACTATTTGGCAGGAGCGGCGCCTCGCCAACTTAGGTCGTCGATATAATACCTCTGAACCCTTCGTGTCTATAGAAGTGCAGAACTTTACTTTCAATACGCCGATATGTATGTGATATCCTATAGTAGACGTTAAACTAAATGCAGTAGTAGGGTAGTGCAGCTATCATGCAGCTTGTAGCTGCATTCGTATACTATTTTCTGCAATTTCTAGATTCATCCTTCAAAGACCGTTCAATTAGACGGGTCGGTTTTAGACCAATCGAATTGAAGCGGCCCGGATCTCAAAATCTGTCCTCGATTGAAAACCGTATCCTCGAGACAACCATCGTATTTTTTGATATCGATTCTGGACCGTACCGTAACGGCCGCTACTATCTAGCGGTCCTGAATGACTACCATCAGCGGTGGACGGCCCTACCGTCCTGAGGGTCGCCGATTTCTATGTCACGTGGTCAGCTCTTTGAAGGATTACCGAGACTATACTACATACGTGTTTGATGCATTTGGAAGATAATTCTCATGCATTTTTATTTGCAAAATAAACCTATAAGTACAAAAACGTTGCTATTATATACATTTCACTATAAAATTGCACCGAAAAGACGATGTTTCCTATTTATGAATTACGAGTTCAAAACTCATCTATACAAACTACATGGACTGAAATAAGATAGTAAATATTGAAATAATCTGACTGAAATAAGAACGTTTACGATCGTTTCTGTTCCTCCATGCGACAATAGTCGATTGCAGCCACGCTGTGTAAGTGTAATTTCGTGTAGGGGTGATCACCGTCTAACACAAGGGGTGCGCGTGGATCGGCCGTGATGCTGTCGCCTGAGGATATCCTTGATTTCATTCTATATTCTTGACTCAGCCTCTCCCACCGGTCCCGACGTCAGAGAAAGCTCGGCACGTCGCGGTCGTCGCTCTTTATTCCTATTCGAAAAAACATTTCTTGCACATCGGCGATCACGGCTATTTTATGTTGACGAAATCTCATTAACACTTCTGGTCGTACGACAGGAAAGTGGAGTAAGAACCACGTTCCCCCCGTCGTAGGCGGAGTCGTAGCGATCTCGGTGTGGCCCTTAACTAGTAGTTTTTTTATTTGTTTTTCGTAGCTATTTTTCAATGTATGTTGTCTGTCTAATTTTGTTTCTATGCTATGAAGCCTCTTGAGTGAGCTGTCGTAGTTATTCGGCACTTCGATTTTGTCCTATTTCCACAGTAATTTCGTTTCGTAGGTTCCGAACGGCCGTAGTATTTTCTTTTAATATTTTCAGCGCTCTTTTTTCAGGATCGAAGCTTGACTGTCTCGACTGAACACCGAGTGAATCTATGTGAAAATATCTTTGAACTATTTCTTATATGTTATTTTCGGCGACGTGATGTACGTAATGCACACGTCGCCCGAGACTTCTTGAGTGAATGGCTTGTAGAACCCATCCCAGCGGTGTACGGGAGACCACTGGTTGCGTTCTGGACCCTCTTCTTATTCTATCGGCGAGAAGCAAGTGCCAGTTATCTTGCTCAATCAATGCGCTGGGTTGCGCGTTTTCACATTTCAAAAAATTCTTGTATATTTCGTAAGTGTCAACAGCCCTATAAACCTTGTTCTTCTGTAGTCTATAGAACGAGCCTGAGATTGTTGATTGTTTTTATTTTTAGTTTGTTGCTCCTGTGCTGCCCCTTGATGTGCAGAGTTACTCGGCGCGATGCTGCGGCGTCTAACTTCGTACCGGCGATCGCTTCTATACATAGCGGATCTATGGGCGCTTCGGTCTCTATTCGTGTAGCTAGGACGACGTCGACCAACATGACGTGGACCCGTCGTCGAATAATGCATGCGTATCGACGTGTCCTCTTGGCCCGGTCACTCGTACGGGCACTAACTCCAAAAATGGACACGATAGGATGGCTCCTCTGTGTGAGTGAAGGCGACTATCTCCATCGCTTTCTTTCTCTCTGTAATGGAGCGCGCGCTATGGGGCAACGGATGGTGAAAGAAAGAGGGTCGAGTTTGCATTGATGCGATGATGACTTATAACGCTGATATCAAAAACAAAGGTGTAATCGCTTCGCTAGGTTCCACCGAGCTTCGCAGTTTGCGTTCTTCATAGTGGCGCAGTCGCTTGGTCTATCGGGCACGGACTTGCATATTGCGCAGTTCGATTACCGGCGTTCGCATCGCAAGGTGTTCCTCAGTTTGTCCAACTCGCCGAGAGCGATCGAGTTGCGTCGTCCAAATCTCGTTTTTTAATGCTCGTTTAATTTCGGACGGCTCAGCGTTTGCTATAAGAAGGCAGGTGACGGCCTCCTTTGCTTTCCCTTTCAACGCTTATCTCAATCTTACTGTGTTTTCGACCTTGGAAAAGCTGCTCGCAGTGTCGATGTATGCGGACCTGAACGCAAGCCAGTCCTTGTGAGATCTATTAAAAGTAGGCAGTTCGCATAAATATTTCGATGTCGTATGTGGCCTTCCGGCGCTCGCCGCTTCCGCTATTGGTGAGACCAGTTGCAAGAGATCGATCTTCCGGTCTTTGGAAGTAGGTTCCGGTTTAGTTGCGGGCGGCGGTGCTTGACTATTCGATGTGGTTACACCGCCGTCGTTGCGTTCCGGCTTCTCGTTCGGCTTTGACATCGTGGCGGGGAGGGAGGCGGATGTCGTCGCGATTTCTATAGGTGCAGTGACTTGCTGTGATTCCAGCCAGGACTCGACTTACTTCTGGTTCGTTGCTGCTTCTATTTTGGAGGTTGAACTGTTGTTTATATCTATTTCTTCCGCTTCTATCTATTGTAGGTCAGCTTCTAATTTTAATTTCGCAACCTCTTCTCTTGCTTTGGCGAGCCGGCGGGCGTGTTCCGACTTCTTTGAGGCGTGCGACAATTTCTTCACGAGCGCGGCGGGTGGCTGAACGAATTTGGAAGATGACTGTGGCGGGTACTCATAGTATTTATGTGTGAATGTGTTGTCGTATTCCATATTCGTCGACGACCTTCTTCTATTTCGTTTCTTGTAACGACTGCAGGTGTTCTTCCCGGCTGCGAAAATGTTATCGGCATCTTCGATAGTGAATTAACGTTGCTTTTTTTTCTATATTGAAACGCGATGTTTCCTTTTTATGAATTACGAGTTCGAAACTCGTCTATACAAACTATATGGACTGATATAAAATAGTATATGTGCATGTACGACAGGATACGCAGGAACGTTTTCGTCACGAACACTTTTTATTTAGTCTTATAACAAAATCGCACAAAAGCTAGTGGTAATATGAAGGTAAACATAGTAAGCTAACTTTTTATGAGCATTGAATGAATTAATTCTATATGCAGTATATGTGACAACTTCTTTATGCTCGTTAAGTGTTTTTTGTAGGAGTAAAATCCTATGAGTTCGCGTCACCGACACGCTAATGTTAACAGTATATATGAAAGTATATTTGTACGTGGGAAAATTATAAATGAAAATTTAATTCAATTGAGACATAATTGTTCTTTTGTTTAAATTAAAGGGTTAGATTTTGCAATTCAACCTTTAATATGCACGTCGACTTTTATTTCGAACTTGCTGGTCTTGTGCAATCTGTCAAGTGTTTTGATAATAAAACGAGCCGACTCGACTCGACTCGAGATACAGTAGTCTCACAGAATAAAAATGTGAAGCAGCAGCTTCCGCTGTTGCGCTTCATCCAATGAGTAAAGAGTTCCGGTGGCTCACTCCCGCTTCAACAGATATCCCTATTATGTGACTCCCATAAATCAAATGTATATGTTACCTTCTAGGATAACGAGTGTCCATGGTTGGCTATGATCATCCGCTCATTGATGGCACGCATGATCATTCGCCTCTGAAATACTATAAAAAGTATTCTAACAAACGTTTTTCATTACACATAGTTTCAATGAATTATTATTTTTGTGGTGGAAGTGTACACGTCTACTATCTATTGACAGTTGCCTAAATTATTTTCTGAACCTAACCAGTAACGGTTGAATTTAATCTGTGGTACTCAATTATAGATTTTCTACGTATCTGTGTAGGGAGTTACAAAAAATGTGTATACATTTATTGTATACACAAACGTGATGGAAAAATAACTTAATTCTACGAATAAAATAATTGTCGAAACTCATATATTTAATTTCGCAATTTGGTTTTAAGAGCAAATATCACAATGAAAATACAGATACGCTATGTTTGTTTAGGAGACAACGACGTGCAATTATTTCAATATAAACATGACTAATATTTTTTAAGCGCCTAATTCAACAATATAGATTCTGTTAATATATATATATATATATTTAGTATCGGTATCGGATAGTTGATAGAAATAGAAATACTTTTTTTTTGTAAATAAATCCGCCATAAATAGAAACACCCAGACTCAAAACAAGCATTAATTCTTAATCAAATCCCAATTACAACATGACTGCCTGGTTGTCGCAGTTGGTAATGGATCACTAAGAATCAGGCAGTCATGTATAGCAAAACTTTTAACACTTTCTTTATTTTAGGGTTCAAGAAAAACACTCAATTTATGTATAGTAAGTAATTATTTTATTTCCGGTGTAAAACAATAAAAAGGTTTAATTTTAAAACATTTTAAACAATGGAAGGCGAACCTCAATTCAAAATACGAGATAACGTTTGTGATTTTAGTAATAAAACGAGGGAAGACTACCTCTGGCCGGCACTTCGGTAAAATGAATTAACATAGAAGAAAAATAGTGAAACGTAGATTCATCGAATAATTAGGTTGGAGTAACTACATGTTAATTTTTAATATTCTCGTTACAATCAAAGGAGTTTTTCTGTCGTGTATTCTTCTCTCAAACTACTGAAAAAAATAGTGAATCATACCATAAATAAACTACTTTTTACATGGAGGTGGTACCATGGTATTACTATTTGACTTAAAAAAAACTGGCCAAGAGTATGTCGGACTATGCTCATTATAGGGTTCCGAAGCTGTTACTATTAAGAAATGCACTACAGAAGAAGAAAAACTACGTTGTTACACTTTTTTCCATGCTTTCCACACAATGAAACCCACTTGGAACAGCTATTGTACCTATTAATGATTTTGTGGATCTTATATATTTCTATTGAGACTGTCCGATGTTCATACATAAAGAACGAATAGAACAGAGTATACATGTACTTCAAATCGTAATCGATTATGAGTTACTTTATATTTTCTAATTGTTTCTATCTAATCTATCTAATCGACATTGGTCTACGAAATAAAAAACATATATATTTAAAATAATATTTTTAAAATTTTAATTTTCGTTGCCACGAGTCATCCCCATCGCACGCCGGATTAGGGGCAACGCCGATACGATTTGTCGCCCACTGTACTAAATGATAACAACACTACGACGACCGCCTCTTACACATGTTTATAATAGTATGTCTATTATTATGGTTGTGTATGATTATTAAAGGGTCGATGATCGAAAACTTAGGCATTTTTGTTTTACAAAGGTCTGCCACATCTATTACTTAGTAACTAATTACTTAATCTGTGACTCAAGTTCAACACAGTCGAATTTGAGTCACGGTTTTACAACCAGTGCGGGCGAAGAGAATTGAGCCCAGTTCAAACTTTAACAGTACCCGATATTCGTTAGTTCAGAGTTTACGGGGTCATTTTGTAGTTGGGTTTAAATTGGAATTTTTCGGTGTTCGTGTAATTAAATAACAAATGTACACGTTTTATGAAGTTTTTAACCTAGTCCTGGTATCAATAATAAAATGAGCATGTTTGAAAAAAAAACGTGTAAGTGTACTTATTGATGGTTAGTACTATGGTTATTTATAAACAGATACTTGCAATTTTTATCTAAACCAAGATGCGGCTGCGTCTTAAAAAAGAATCAAATTTTGATAGTGCGTAACAGACCGTTTATGAATGTAAGTGAAGTAAACCATTTGTGTTAAGATTGTCTGTACAAAAAAAAAATCACCCCTTTTATGATTAAGGAAGGTATCCTATTTTTTTTTTAATATTAATGTACTACTTGTCGGTGTGATTCATATGTATACCCATGCCAAATGACAGCTTTCTCGTACTAAAAGTCTTTCAGCTAATCCACGGGCAGACGGACGGACGAATATGGAGAAATTATAACCCTACCGAGTTCGCTTATAGTGACGAACAACTACGGAACCCTATATTGCTCGTGGCGCGGCACGCACTTGGCCGGTTTTTCGCACTTCGTTTTCAATTTTTGCCTGTTGCGCCCTTTTTAGTTATGACAAGCGTATTATTGCGGGCGGCACCGGCCGGTATTAGGCGCCGCGGCGAGCGGCGGATGGGCGCGGCGGAGCCGGCAAATACAATTACCGGGGCACTTTGTCTTACGCCCGCATTGAGTGCCTATTAAGCTTAAACGAATCGCTCCGTGACACAAACACGGCCCGAGTGGAAAAAATTCGCCGACAATTCCTATACATCTATAATTTTTTACTGAAAATAAAATAGAATGAACAGGTATACATGTACATTGAAACCTTCAGTTCTATCTTTTTCGATTTCAATCGCGGTGAAATTATGCAATAGAAAACATACTTTTGCAATGAAAACACACGCACCGCCGCATTCTTTTGGTATGAAACGATCTCGCTCGTGCTCTTGATCTCGGTCCCGAACCGATGTTAAATTTGACCCTTCTTCAAAAACCGCTGTCGCCAACAGCTAATGGCGTAAGTTAAGAATCCGTTCTATGTTCACGCGAGCGGAGTCGCGAGTAAAAACTACTATCTTTATAAATTACAGCCTATATATTATTCTGATTTACAGGCTGTACTACCATAAAGTTTCATCGATATCCGTTCAGTAGTTCTTACCCGAAAGTGCAACAAACATCCGTCCGCCCTCGCGAACTATCGCGTTTTTAATATCAGTAGGATAAAGTTAAGTGCGACGAGTTCCGTTGAAAAAAAAAATACAGACGCACGCACACCCCGTCACACGTGGACGTGCGCGCTTTGAAAACTTTTCGTACGCTCTCGACCTGTGAACTCGCACGCCACTTGTACCTGTACGTGCTCCGAACATCGCATTTGTATTGGGGACGCGTTCGCTTAGCGGGAACCGACACCTGAACGAAATATAGACATTGGATGAGAGATATGTATGTATCGTTGGAGCATATGAGATAATATCCATGGGTGAATATCGAAGAGATAAGTATTTATTGGCAAATAGATCTCTACACATTTAAAGAAACAAGTTCAATTATTTAAATTATTTGCGTGATTATTGTGAAATGTGGATATGTTTTATACGATAGGTTCCAGTTTTGAAATAAGCAAAACGTCAAGAAATAGATTCATAGATCCATACGAATATTAAGTTTGCGTCTTAACGAAACTTTTCTGACTGACTTTTTTTATAAAATAATGTTATCAAACCGTACCTCTATGATTATTTCTCATTTAAATAACGTTGAACTTCTGCAATCCCTAAATTCCAATTTGTTCCACACCAACAAATTCTTTGTTAAGTGTCGATGAAAAATATCTTTACAGTAACTATTTTTGTAATAAATAGATAAAAACAATATCTGCATTTTTATTTACTCTTATTATTGTGCGGAGGATTCCTTTTAGAAAAATTATCGCCAGCAATACTACCTACTACAAGTTGATTTCATATGTGCATGTATAAACATACGCAAAACGTTCATGTTTTTTTTTTGTTCGATTGAAAATAACATCACAAAATCGTGGAATTGGTGCAAAATTACACCCCTAAACCTTCAGCTTAGCCAATATCCCTTTAAATATAAACGGCAATAAATTCATTAACTAATGAAATAATGAAATTTATTATATAACACACAGCAGAATTCGTGCACTCTCTAAAATATGTATATTTTAATGGATCGTAATAAAACTTATTAAAAACCTATTCTGATTCATGATATCGGTTAATTTAGTAAATGAACTGGATGTGTTAAAAAAATAGTTAAAAATTTTGAATAATCTGCTACACTAATCAATTGTTTTAAATAATCCAAGAAGTGGTGATAAACCCAAGAAAATATTGTATTCAATACGATAATATTATTTATATATGTAATTGACATAGATGAAGTCGGTACACATGGACCAGACTAGAGAATAAAATTAATAATCTCGGCATCTACAGTTTAGTACTAAATGAAGCGTAGTTTCGATTTGCAGTTAAACCCTAGACTACTGTAGAACTCCTATCAAAATCCTTTAGGTGGTGTTCGCTTAATGCCATAACAAACTGAGTCAAATAAATACTTTAGAAACCATTGTTTTGGTGTCAGACCTCTCTCAATAGTCAATCACCATTATATTTTCTTATAATATCTGTAGTGTTCAGACGCAGTTCCATCAGCTTTGTAATGACTGGATATAGATAGATAGAGACCAAGGTGAGATAAATAATGAATGCTTCGTTTACTACCAATTCCGATGACTTTCGAAATTGACTTTTCCACTGGCGGTAATATCCAGTTTTATTTTATGTATTTACTTTTTAACCTATTGCAGTAAACAAAGCTATACAATTTATGATGTGAACTCTTTCTTAATTTATACACTTAACCTTTGATTTATTAATGTGAATACCAATTCAAATCAATAAAATGGGAAATCTATTGACAGTTTTCAGCATAAATATATCTTGAAAATTGTCACTGATTTGGTTTATGTTATAAAATTATCCGATCGTCACAATAAGGAACACATAAACACATAATTATATAACTTTCATTATTGACTACATTGTTTTGTATTACACTTGTAGTTATAAATGATGTGTAGGCGATTAAGGAAACAGAGTAAAAGAAGAAAAGATTGGAATGATTCTTTTCAATAATTACCAATTGATGAGTACCGATGGAGTTTAACATCAAAATTATAATAACACTAAGGGACGAAATTTTCTTGAATATTAAATTCGAGGATCGGTCGCTCTGATTTCATATATTTAAAACCAATTTTTCCAAACGCTCTGAAAATATTTACGCTTACTGACATCCTGCAGTGTAAACGCCAGTCGTATGCCGCACCTACGGGTGGCATTGTAGCAAATTGGATTGCACGCGCCTTTTCCTACTTCCTGTTACACGCTTCCGTCCCATTCGTAAAATCAATCTCAAAGGATTCCGCATGCGAACAGTTGAGACATCGAAAATCCTCGTTCGAAACGTTCTCAAAATTTTATTTCACTAATAAATAGCAACAATAATCGTGGCATAATAATAATCTTTTTGCGTTAAGTATGTAATTATAACATGGATATGCAATATAATATTTGATATATTTTCTCATGCGGGTACGAAATATCATAAGGGACGAAAAATTAAAATGGCAATTCCATATATGGGCTAATATACTACCTACAGGAGACAATTCTGCACTTGATAATTGCATAAGACTTATCAAAAGCGTGTGACAACAACTTTGTCCATATTCCTATTTTTTTTTATTGATTCATATTTTGTTTCATTATAATTTAGTGGAGAATTATACCTTATTTAATGATTTTTAAAACATTATCGAGAACCAAGCAAGCATGAGAGCCACCGGAAACTACATGATCACCGCCGCCCAAGGACATTCGCAACCCCAGAGCCACCAGTGCATTCCAGACTTCTTGCGTTGGATTTAAATATCTTTTGAAAGGGGTAGTCGGGTAATGAAGGAGGTGGTAGATTGATGGAAGGGGAGTAGGGTGATGAACGTGGGAGTGGGCCACCGGAAATCTCACTGAATGGACGAATGAAAGCTGTCATTTCATTCATGTATTCTGTGAGTGTAGTTCATCGTTCGAGACGGCCCATTTCCGTGCTTCACGGCTAAGTTGACCACAAGATATTTACGCCAGTATTATATATGTATATATCGTCATAAATTTTGTATTTATACGTATATATATATATATATATATATATATATATATATATATATATATATATATATATATATACAAAATTTACGACGAATAATCAAATCTGTAATAACATTTTTTTGGATTACACTATTACGACCCGGTTAAAAAAGAATTATTTCCATAAAATATCAATTTTAAATCATGGATTTTCATCGCACTTTTTCACAAACGGCTTTTTTTATAACTTATATAAAATACATATTATATCAATAGGAATTGGAACTAATCAACCAAAAGTCATTTAGCTAAAATTAGATAATCAATTATTAAATTCAATCGGAGTTTACACAGACAATTAATTTAAGCGCCGACCTTTGCCCTAAATCCTGAACCTTCCAGTCCGGCGATAATACTGTTGTGATACCTTTCGACAAAGAGCAACACACCGATACCCGAACAATATCTATGTCTCTGTTCGTCGATCTAAGGGTTTTAAGGTTTTCTTGAATCTTCGCCTAAAAGAAAAATAATGATTTCATGTACTCGATCAAACTTGTTTTTAGCTCAATACAACAACAGACGTACAAGAGAGCAAGTTTAGCCTGAAAAAAAACAGAACGTTCGACAAAGTGAAATTGATTGAGAGATCCGTCCGTGAAAGGAATCCAATTGAAAAGAAGTTTTTCACTCAATCTAATGGCAGAATAAATCGGTTTTCCGATAAGAAATCTAACAAACGATTAATCTTGAGCGCTAAGAGTTCGCGTATCGGCTGTCGTATTGTACTTGCTGATAATTCCCCGCGAGGAAAAATGAAAAAAAAGTGTGTCAGCTCCGACGCACGAATGGAGTTTACTGCTTTAAGATGATATCGTACATATAGATTAGTATAATGGTAAATGGAACCATCTATTATATTATTCAAAGCATAATACACAATTCATTTATTTATGTTAATAGTAAAACAATTAATTCGTCATTTAAGAAAATATTGAAAATAAATCTCCACCAAGTATAAGTGGAAGTTCATGGTAACGTTTCTTCAATAGTTTTGAACCCCCTTCTGTATACACTAACAATAATTCGTGGAGAAAATCTATTATATTTATCACATTCTGATTAATTGAAATGTAAACAGTAACCATGACGATAGCGTAACGTCATTTATCTAACACTTGATTTTACTCCCATAAAATTCCATACCCCGGGCCTAAATATGAAATCGATTCTTAAGGAGTAAACTCCAAAAATCTATTTGTTTTATCAGTGCAAACCTTCGAATATGTAATACGGATCTCCTTGTTTTTACAAATATTTTATTAATTACAAGTTTCATTCTGAGATAATGGCATCATCATACCTACTTTGCTAAAGAGAAAATTGTCAAAATTAAACTAGCTAAAACTGAATTTAGTTTGGACACCAAGGGTTCTGTACGCAAATTATTTTTTTTCATGAATAATATAGTAGTAAAATGTCTCACTGATAATAAAATTATCCTTGTTTATCTCTAGTATTAAATATTTCGTAAACAAATATAACAAAACAAAAGCGTCATACTAAAAGATTAATCTGATACGTTTGTATTTCCCACATTACCTCAAGGGAAATAAGCGACTTGTTTATTTTTTATATAGAAACGTACAGTTCTACGTTTTTTCATATAATACGGACGAAATAATTTCATATAAAAAAATTCTTCATACATTTAATATTTAATACATTACAGCTACTACGACTAGCTCATACGGAACCGTATTTTTGAAGCGTTTGGTAATGATTAAGACAATTCTAGATATTCTAGATAATACAAATCAAATAATTGGCGAATATGATATTTTGTAAAAGAAGCATACATGAAATGCATTAAATTTTTACTATTGTATTTTATCACCATACTATTTAATAGAACACTATATAATAAAAAAAATGTTTTAAACCATTTTTTAAATTATGAAATTTTTTAATAAAAATTTTTAATATTGTTTCAAAAATAACCCATAATATCAATTACATATAAGAAATTGCAATAATTCCAATCCTGTTGGCAATTCGGATCATATTTTGCCATATTCCATTTTTTATATCTAAATTTTTTTTAAGACAGTAAAGAAATTTTTATCAAAGTTAATTGTCACTATAAGATATTTAAATATTATAACATACTCGTACAATTTTTACAAAATATTATTTAGTACTATATTAAAACTGCATGTAAAATTTGTAAAATATAATATATTGATAAAGTGATTTCAAGTTAGTACGCGTGACCGATTTATCATTACTATAAAAAATAATATAAAAGTAATTTCAAACACTACATATTACATTTTCTTTATCTTTTTACGTTAAACTTACAATCTAATTTTATTTATTTCACAAAAGATTTTTGTATTTCGTTACATGATATTATGTACGCATATTTTACAAAACACCTTAATTTAAAGCAAGTGTGTTCTTAGTTTATTTTAACCTAATTTATAGTCACTCTCGTGAAAAAAAATATTCGTAAAATCAATGTAATAAAAGTCTTTGACATTTTTTAAATCAATGTTACGTTTCGTATTAGTTACTATTGCTAAATACTGTTTCTTATATTTATCATGAGATCTGTTTCGTGTATTAAAAAAATAAATAAATCCAAAATTAAAAAAAAAATAACTATTATCTACTAATAAAAATATTTTGTTGCATTTACAAACAAAGCGTACTAGGAAATTTCACCAACATCATTATTTAATCTAACTGCAATCGATCTTTTTTACAAACAATTCATTTGAATAGACTATATTCAAATACAACCATATTTTTATATTTTACACAACATACAAAATTGTGATTTCAAATTGAGTTATTTTGTAATAACAATAAATTGTCAACAAAAACGGTTTTGTTGTAAATAACATGCAATTTTTTTTGTGCAGATACCGTGACGGTAATGGTTATCTATGTTTTAATGCTTCGCATGGAGTCGGTCAATTAGTCAGCTAAATGCTTTTAAATCAGAAGTTACCACGTTCCAATCTTAACAAGTCGATAACCACGTACCACTTATTCCGTGTAACCGGCGTATAGCACGTGCAGTGACTGCCGCACCGGCCTGCTAGGTTTCGAATGATCAGCCCTTGTCCGTCATAAATAGATTTATTGTAAATATAACAAAAAATAAACCTATTTATTAAAATCTATTAAATTAATAAGTTTATTTTTATCGCTAATGCTTTGATCACACTGTGAATTAACCCATCATTTTATTACTTTTCCATTTAATTTTTGAAAAAAAGATAATTTGTTGTGTATTGGTGTAGTCCATCACGCGTTTACTGAACTTCTATGCACTACACTACCTACTACATAAATTATTCTTCTTTATTCTTCATTCACGAAAGTGAAGCCGTAATCTGAGTAATTGAAATTGTTAAAAAAAAAACTGAAAATGCACAAATAATGTACTAATTATCGTATGCAATGTCGTATATTTTAAGTTTAATTCATAAAAGTACCTCATTATTAAATTTTATTTTAAAAATGCAATTTTTTTGTCTGTTCTACAAATACGCGGAACAGTCAATATTATTTATAGTTGAAAGATGTGAACTATCGATTGATATCACACAGAATGGTGACTAACTTTTCATGTGAATATTTAAAATGTAAAATTTAGGACACTTGCTGCTTTCGTAAAATTTGAAATAAAAATTCTAGTGCTTTTATTACTAAACGATTAAATTAAGGTATGTTTCAAAAAATGGTGGGACATTTATATTATCATTACTCAACCATTCTTGTTTAATCGTCTTTGTATAATAAATATTTTACGCTATTTTATAACATTTTCAAGGAGCATGCGACCCTCCGGAGAATAGATGATCACCGCCTTCCATGAACACTTGCAATCCCAGAGGAGCCCCCAGCGTGTTACGGATCTTTTGAGAAGAAACAGAATATTTGGTGGAGAGTGGAGTGGGTTGATAAAGTGGGAGAACGAACCGCTGGAACTCTCACTCATTTGACGAAACAGAACAGCGAAAGCAGTTACTTCACGTCTTAATTCTGTGAAAGTATGGTATTTCACTAGTCGAGCCCGACCATTTTTCTGCTGCAGCCAAATTGGCCACACCTGGCTCTAGCACAGCAAAACTTTCGTATGTTATACTATTGATTCATCACAATAAACTAGAGCCACATTCTTTTCCACGACCCTTAATATCTATTGCAAACATCACGCAATTTGCGTCTCTTCACAAATTCTCATGGATAACCGTTCGTGCGTCTACAAATTCAATTCCCATTTCAAACGCAATCTCTAATACACGTATCTCTCAACGCCCAAATAAACACTACCCGGGAACAAAACACTCTCGTCTATTGTCACTGACGTAATATTCTCGCTGCTTTAAACCTTCATCATAAATTTAGTAAATAATAAATTAATCCTCTTATATAACGTACATCTTCGTTAAAAGCATGGTTTTCGTAAAAGCACCCTCAAAATGGGTTTCGTATGCATAACACCTCACAGACAAATTAATAAAAACATAAATGTTCCATAATATATAAATTTGGAGTTCTTCATTTGAAATATTCTTTTATTTCTATCTTTATGGAAATATTTAAAAAGATTTAGCACTCGAATTAATATAATCAATGTATTCCATATATACACAATGTTTTAAAATAAATTAAATGTTAAAAATGTGTTAATATTGAAATATGGCAAGTTTTTCTTATGTAAAAAAATGCTGAAAATGAAGGCACATTTCTCAGCACGTATTTTTGATTCTAAGACCCCCGTAGTTCCGAAATATTGATATTGTGAAATTACTTTGGTTGAAGGACCCTCAATCCCCGCACGGCTACATGGGTGTAGTCCGGGACTCGACGCCGTTTTTTGAGAATATTTATTCAGGCTGTATCTTCCTGAGCAGTTTCGTTTCGACAAAACGCTCAACTCTCTATTCATGAAAATTCTGTTCAATGGTAGCCAATAAACGAGAGAGGTGTAAATCATGGGGGACGAGTGATTGCATAAACTTTATTGCTATTTTTTACTTCAATCTTCAGGTAGTTTTATAAAAAAACTCTTGTCCTACAAACTCAACGTTTTAATTAAACGCCTCTCGCTACAAACAGGTGCCGATAACGAAGGCATAAAATATTATCGACCATATGATTTATTTTTTATTCTTGAATTAACGTTAACATAATCATATCACCACATTGTCCTACAGATTACATAATATGTATACATGTGTGCATTACGCCACACGCTTGAGATGTAAAACGTTCTTTTGATTTGCTGCAACAATTCTTATATTATTGATGACAAGCTAGCAGAATCGTATCCTGCGATATATATTTTACAATGCCTTTGTTTTTATTTTTCTATTTGTAACCTTTTTCAAACAACTCATGCCGTTCTTTCATTTTACAATTTTATATCTTTAAAGAGTATATCGCATACACGCACGCACTTTAATAGTTTTAAATTCTTCGCATGATATCGTTAATTTGTATAAGTATGTTTACTTCGTAGAAGTGTTATAATTTTATAATTAATTTAGGCCGGTGGTCTACGGCCGAGGTTGTGAGGTGATGGAGAGAAGTGACCTTCCATCCCCCCACAACCTCCCTCCATCAATCTCCTCCCCTCTTCATCAACCCATCAATCGTCCAGACTCCATCAGACATCCTATTCCTACCTAAGAGGCCGTCAACGCACTGGTGACTCCTACAGAGTTGTGAGTGTCCATGGGCATCGGTGACCAACTATACTTTGATGGTTCGCATGCTCGTTTACCTCTGGATAATGCTATACAAAATAAAACTCATTATCGGTACATATGGGTAGTTGGAGACGTTTTCGTGAAATTATTGATTTTATAGGACCACAGTTGTTTCTAGTACTTTGTAAAAGTGTCTTAAGATTGAAGTAAAGAAAATGTTAGTAACAAGTTTGGCAATCACCCATCTCACATGTTTTACAACTGTCTAAACGCGATATAGCGCTCATTTGATTATTATTGGGTTCAAATTACAGCTATTATTACGATGTAATGCTCGACAGTAATGAATTTTGAATAGCCATTGTTTTCCTTACATTGTTGCTTTTGATACGATTCTGGCACCTCACGGAAAATCCAATCTGTTAATCTGATACTGCCATCGATGGATACTTTACCATAACGTTATTGCAATACTTTTAATTCGTTTTTTGTGTAATCGGGTTTTTCGTTCGTTGATTAGTTATCATTTTCCCTACCCCGTGTTCCATACATACATAATAATGTTTGAAATTCCGGAATAGATCGGCTAACTTCACCCGTGTCGAAACGTCAATATGTCGAATGTTCTGTCAAAACAATTTTCGTCTGCCCTTTATAACCAGAAAACTTCAAAGTTCGAAACAAAAGCACCTCGAACTTCATACTTCAAGCGTGCAAACTCGCGCCGAAGTTCGCGTCTCTAGAGTGTGGATCGCACCCTACTCCGCATTCATGAATACAAACAGCTCTATTTGTTTAATGCAAATGAGCTCATAAGAATAAACAAGTTTACATATTGCGCACACGATCAAAATGGAAGAGTCAAAGTAAGCAAGTCATTACATTAATTATTTGGTATGTTGCCTTGTCGGTTTTTGATATGCAAATCATATATTAAACGTTTATCGATTGTATTTTGCATAGGAGGCTGGCAAATATATGGATGCGTCTTTTATTTTAGGTCACCTAATCACATTTTTTTAAATCGAATTTCTAAATTTGCCCAGGCTAGACGGTTGTGACGCTTAATTCAAATGCTTATTAGCCCTAGATTGGTTAGGTTGTATCCTGTATCTGCAATATTTTTAAGCTCTATGTCTGATGACAGCACAAGGTACGCATATGCACAAAATTTAAATTATTCTTTCATCGCTCAAAAAAAATCTTTGGTACCTTAACATCATCTATATGATAATGATGAAAATCAATAACTGTATTACAAATTGCCTCTACTTTTCATAACGTCGCCTGCGCGGGATAAGAAATGGACCACTTTTACTGAGCGTACACTATGCGTCTGTCAATCTCATCGTATGTGTGTATGTCACATGTCTTTATTTTATACGTGAGTAGCTTTCGCCCCCGGCTCCACCCGCTTGTCATAAAATGAATTTCTTAATCTTGTATATTACGTCACTACGAAATCAAGATCCCGATCACTGTCTTGTTCTCGATTCTGATCTTGACCGCTCTCGTCGTCAATTTCTTTTATTCTCGATTGCGATTGCAGTCCGCTTTTGTTTCCTTTCGCCCCGTTCTTAATTTCGGTTTCGGTCTCGCTTTCGATTCCGATCCTGGTTAATACAAGCAAAGAAAAAGATGTACACAAATACGCTCAGCGTCATGTGACGGAATAACGTTAGAGGCAGTCACTCGACACGCGTTCTCGAGAATTTTGGAGAATGAATATCGCTAGGCCGTTTGCAAACGACGCGCCTCGCCTTGTTGCGGATTATGTTTGGTGCTGTCATTTTTATTAACGAGAAAATAAATCAACACAGTTTGACAATATATTGACCTATTTTATTGATTATTGATGCTCACCAACCCTGTAATGGGAAATAATATTCACTAATCAATATTTAATTGACGCAGTTCTCATATGTATACAATAATAATTAGTTTTATCATGTACCTCGCCTACTAGTACCACGGTACTACATTAAATAGCATGACAACAATATAATTGCTTAGAAATTCTATTAGATGGCGCTATAAACGACGTCTAGAAAAAAAAAATCTTTTGGAACGAAGTTCCTTACAGCGGGCTTGGAGGAGATAGGGATTTTGCTGCGCAACCGAACTCAAAAAATGTGATAGTAAAACCGTAAGAAAAAGTCCGTGGAATAAAACCGTTAAATGAGACGTGCGCAGGCGCGACATTCGTATACACAAGCGAGTAGTGTATAATACCTTTCTCTTCTCCTCTTTCTTTCGTTCTCTCATTCTCTCTATTACCACTCCACCCAAATGAATAGTATATACTCATGAATTCATGGACAAGCACGTGGCTAATATTCACATTATAGATACATTTTACTCGTGAGTAGTCACGTTTATTTTCATATAATTTCAAATCGTCAAAACAATAATAAATATAGTAACAATGGCAAGTGAACTAACAAGTGACTTGAATGCAATTGACAGTGATAATAGTGGGAAATTATTCTATTTCTATGTAATTTTGTGTTGTCAAACAAAATAAAGAGATATATTTTGTTATTTTAGTTGATAATTTGAATTAGATTTTTTATTTTACGTAATTTATGTTATTTCCTAAAATACTGAATTTCCTAAATACTTTCCTGTACTTAAATAAAACTAATCAGCAAAATTTAAGAAAAAATCAAGAAAACCTACATAAAATTGAGCACAATTTTTTTTTGCAAATTGTGTCGATTCTACATTAGCCGAAGGAACTTCGTTCCTACCTGGTGTCCCACGACACCACTCGTTTTTTTATTCACGAAAAACACTTATGTAGATAAACTTAAAAAGTAAATCATTATCAAAGTCCAAATATTCGTCAATTTCGTCAGGGCTGTTTCCGAGATATCAATTTATAAATTTATATACATAAGAATTGCTCGTTTAAAATAGCTGTTTAAATCATTTTTATACATCCACTGTAAGGAAACGTCGGTGTCCAAATCCGATTTATATTGGTCCAGTGTTTTTTTTTTGTTATTAAGTTTTCAGCTAAGCGAGTCACAAAGCATTTTAAATACGGAAGACGAGACGTCCTCTTAGTTTCTAAATTATCGCCACTTTCAAATTCGCGGTTCGAAACTTCTATTGACGTCCACAATCAGATATCTATTTTTGTATAGTTTTAAATTAACGAATGCCCTTCATTATCTCTTGCCAGCATGATGATTTTTTTCTGCGTGTATTCAAATGTGCATAAAATCACAACAACCTATAACCCACGAACAGAAGATCGGCTTTCTGCGCTTGCATACGCCGATACATACACCCTTTTCTGTTTTCTTACATATGTTGCGACGCCTCGCAACAGCTTTTGCTTAAAAGCTGCTGCCTTCTTTTAGGTTTCACGGGTCGCTTATTGGCCGTATAGAGAAAGCAGTGATGGCGGGCTTTAAAAAGAGACTGGAAAAATAAACGATGATAGAATCCACGCTAGCTTTTCTTTTAATTCATTGTCTCTAGGGAACTGTCTCCTCGAGATTGCTCAACCTTAATATGGACTGAGCTCGCAGTTACGAAATTCTATTCCTTTTTATTTTCTTTAAAGGTTTCTTGAGAGGCTTTTTAATTTATCACTTAGTACAAAAATGTAAACCGACTACAATAAAATGTATTAAAATGCCTCTTAACCCTTAATTTTTGTTATTTCTTACCCACCCACTAACGTTTCAAATCAGTAAAAGACGTTGTCAGAAAGCGTCAAATTCGAAACCTTTATTTAAGTGTAATAATGAAAATTCGTCAATTTTGGAAGTGAGCCTATATACATATAACGAGGTCAAAAAATGAAAGAATCTTTCATGATCACGTCGACGCGGGCGCAGCCTCGATCAAACGTTATAGCGAAAAATAAATCCAATGAAAAATATTTCACTCGTAAGGCACCGAGGGACTTTATAAACCTAGAGCGGTCCGGCGAGCGAGCGTGTTTGCTTTGAAAACGCGATCCGGGAAGTTCGTTTCCCGAAGTATTGGAAAAGCGTTTTAAATCTTCCCAAGAAGCGCGCGGCGAAAGGACGGGTAAAGTTTCTGTTGTTCGAGACCAATCTTATAATTGCCCTTTCTGTTGTATACTTGTATATAATATCAATATCGGTCTCATTATTGTTTCAAGATCTTCTAGGCGTATTATTATCGCTTTATGAAGCCTATACACTTATGTATATTGTGAAGTTAATGTAATTTTATCAAATTGAATTGATATTAATCCTTTAAAGGCTTTTAAAGTAAACACTCCGACGGCAGTGCCAAAGAGTAAAAGATTTAATTGAAATAATTAAAATTTGCAATCTTTGAATAAAAGTCTTCTGTATTAAATAACGATCATTAAAGTATTATTTTCTTAGTTTTACTGAAATACACAGACCGACTTTGCATGTTCAAAGTAATCAATGTCATGAATTATTACTGACGGAATCCCTAGAAGTATGGTTTTTAATTTAGTTTCGATAAATCGGTTTCCACTTATCGATAAATACTCATAGCCCGATTTGTTTACAAGACCCTTTGCACATTGATGTGCATTTTTAAACCTCGATACAGAATAAGTGTAATAAAATTAAAAAAAAAAACCTTTATGGGCATAAAAGAAAGAGAAATAATGAGAAATACTCGGTAAGGGGGCGAGAGACCTCTCTCTCGTGAAAGGGCGAAAATTAGAAAGAGTGCGAGGTGCCGAACGGATCAGAGAGGGAGTCAGAGACATATAGAGAGAATGGTAGAGATAGAAGATTAGGTTTAGGTTCGATACTTTAACAAAGATCAAAATCTCGATCAAGTTCCTATATCTAGACAGACGCAACTGTAGGGCAAATATGATAGTACATAAGTTAAGCGGTATTGCGCTCGTGTTTGCTATCCTCATACAAATACGGAAGGTACCTTTTACAATGAAATGTTTCAATAAGTATCTGTACTCGTATGGATATTTAGGATAGTTAAGTGACGAATAATAATGAAAAATACAAAACAATTTAAGCAAAGCACTTTAAAGGAATGTACTGTAATCTGGAATAAATCAATATTCCTTTGATGGAACTTGGTACCGTACCTGTCTGTATTTGAAACAGCTCGGAGAAAGCATTCATCTCGATCGTATTGATATTTGCTTTTGACTCGCTCTAGTAACTCTATGGCTTAGGAGAGAACAAACACTAATCGGCTTCATTTTAGTAATACTAATGCGGGATCGTTTGGATGTATCTTTGTCACGGATAATCTCATGTAGTACCAAATTAATTTTGAGGCTTCCTAGAAAAGGTAGCTCGATTAGATTATATGTATACTACGGTACATATACAAAAATTTTGACAGGAGCTTTCTCGTGTTAGTCTTAACGGAAAATCATCAACTTTAACACCGATTTCAGGGTTCTAAAGTCTTTAATCGTCATGGGCAAGGTTTAAGTTAAATTATATGTCTATTTCAACAGCAGCAGATAGTGTATTTTAAGTTATTTCGAAGTAGTAAAAAATAAATCTGCTTACGTATTGGCCTATTACTATGTTGAACCATCAGACCAAGCATTTTATGGAATCGGTTCACTAAAGTCGTCAAAGTATCAATTTAATACCACCTCCTTTCTGTACCTTCGTACTGTATTAATGAATTACTTCTAATTTTTTTCGTTTTATTTTGAAGTTCCGACAAAAAAATTTACTCAAGAAATATATGGCATTCGTTTTAGCCAAAATGTCATGTTAAACAGATGTCAAAAAGTGAATGAAAACTGAATTATATTCATTCATTCCATTACATACATACAAGCTAATAAAAGAGTTATTTAAAAGTCAGTTTGGTACTTAACGCACCCGGCTATGACCCAAGAAATGCTATAACAAACTCAACGATTGGCATCAACGCTTGGCATTTTTTTTTAAACTAATATGCAGATTCATATTATTAAAAAAATATAATTTGATCTATTTGTAAAGGTGTAAAACAAGCGTAGAACTAGAGTGGGGATTTTGTGTGGATGATACACTTTCTTCTATACTTTACCAAATAAAATTGAATATCTACAAAAACATTATAAATTAATAATATCAATCTTCTGCTTTTTTTCCTTCATAAAAATTCAAAATACTTAATTCGTAATTTTATTGAACCACAAATAAGAAGTTCTAAACTTGTTATATGTGAATTCATTATTTTTCTCTTTTTAGTTACATTTTCTTCTCTATGACAACACAGGAAAACAGCATGTCTATTGCATGAAATTTTTTACATGAACCTGAATTGTTTTTCCACACTAATTTCAAAAACATATGCAGTTTTTAAATAACAGCTGTAATTTTGCCCCTATGAAGTTACAGGGTTTTTCAATAAAAATGCACATAGTTTAAGTTAAAAAAAAAATTAAATGTATTTATTCTGAAGTAAATTTCATCACGTTATTTATATCATCTTGATTTAGTGACCGGGGATAACCGAAGCTATCAAAATCACCGTTGCCGCTACTGCCATCACTGTCGGCATGTTGACTGTATTCAACAGAACCTTCCGAAGATTAAGTTAAATTTTAAGTTGGGATATGTCCATATCGAACAATTTCTATTGTTTAATCCTATGATTTTCGTAACACAGAAATAACAGGCACATGATGATTGGATGGCTCACACCAGATTATTGGAGATTTATAATTAAAAAAGGGTATTTTTTTATTTTCCCATAATCGCAAAGACTCTACACAATTTTTACATACCAAACTAGGTATCCACGGCTTAGCAGTCGTCGGTAATGGGAACCCAAAATAGTCCAAGTATGCTTTTTTTCTCGAAGTCACGAAAATATTCAAACAGAATTTTTAACATATATTCTCCAGAAATAACACAAAACAATCAGGACTGCTTAAACACGACCTCCTTGAGGAAGACAATGAAATTTATAAATTATCGACTACTTATGCAAATTCAAGCCGGCACCTGTATCGCACTAACCATGGCCGCTATAAAAAATCTGAAGGTAGATTCGAAATCAGCGCACCCAAATTAGTAGACAACAGTAGAAAAATCTCATGCAATAAAGAAAGTTCAATTTTATTTTTCTGTGTAATCATTATTCGTAAAATCATTTTTTAATCTAAGTAGATTTAAATTTTGTATTCTTATAAAAAACAAGATAAAAAGTAACTAATAAAAAAACGGACAAGAGCATTTTGGATCATGCTCATTATAGGGTTTCAAAGCTGTTACTACAAATACACTATTGTTGAAAAAACTAGTTTGTTACAATTTTTCCATACGGAATAGGTATAAGCACTTTGATTGCCTATAACCAGAGAAACAAGTAGATATGTCGACTATTACTCTTAAAAGCACCAGCAAAAGAGCGTATCTTCGTGGCACTTACGTCTTTTATTGAGAAACGCAGTTTTCGAAAATAACTCAAAACGGTATATCTGATCATATTCTGAATAATTTTCTTTGAAAGTCTTAAGCATTACGTTTGTAATTTTTCAAATTGATGAACTTACAGTTCATAAAATAAAGGTTGAGAATACAATTTATGCTACTTTCGGAGCGATTGTTTTGAAAATATTCACTAAATTATAAAGAGTTGCTTAGAAACATTAAAATGTTTTTAAAAGTTTTGTCGGACTATTTGCCAGACGTTGATCTTTTCTGAAAACATTTTTGTGTAGCTTCTGCTACGTGGAGTGCCCCTTAGATATATTTATTTACATTATTTAACTACTAAACTAAGTAGCGGCTTATACAAGACACCTACAGTATAAACTTCGTCAATATACGTCTCGTAATTTTTGAATGAAATGCCTGTGACATTCGGACGGACGGACATGACGAAATTACAAGGGTTCCGTTCTTGCCATTTTAACTCGGAACCCTAAAAGAAATAAAAGTTTTCGTTCTTACAAATAGTCCTAAATCGAAACCCATAGAGGAATCAATTTAGAACATTGCATTCTCTTTATACTGGTATTAGATGAAAATTTAACATTCCAAATCAAATAACTGGAAATACAACGCTATGGGTTTACAACACTCGAGCTTCCGCCGCTGGACGCGCGCCCCGGCACGTAAAGCTCGCGGCGATAAAGTCTCGGCGTATATAGGGGCGTTTTATACCGCCGGGAAGGCGCTCGGCGGCCGGCGGCGGACTTGATGCTCGCTCGAGTGTCCCTTACTGTAAATTAACCCCCGGATTTAGTGTTGCCATTCGGAATAAAGATTAATTCGTATTTATTCCTACAAATGAGAACGTCGTGCCGACTGAATTGCAAGATGAGTATTTAGTTCGTATAAAAAATTCTTATAAAACTTATAAAACATTGCTATAAATCTTCAAAATGATTTTTTGCTCGATGTTCAACTATTGATTATTTTCTCAAAAAATAGGTTGATACCCCTATATGAAGGTCGATTCGATATAATGCTAACTTTCAAATTCTAAAATATAGAAATCTGTTGCAGAATCAACCCCACTCCACCCACGATACATAAACAATCATACTTTAAATGCTAAGTAGAACTTTTTAGGGTCTCAAATTCAATATTTAAAATTAACAAAAATATCGTTTTTCCAAAACTGGACTGAAATTCGTTTGGAATAAAATCAGGACAGTCTTACCAACCATAAAGCCAAATAATACCAGCAGAGTTTTTTTTATCTATTTTTATAAAGATCCCGTGAATGTTTCACCGCCCACCGTCGTTTCTCTTCGGCAGAAAAGGGACGACTTGTGTCCGATAGCTTTTCGATTTTCGTTTCCAGCAGTTTCGGTGTTTTTTTTTTATTATTCGGTTGTTATTGCACAAGGTAAGAGTAACGTTCGTCGACTAAGCCCATAAGTCTCATACGATCACAATCTCTAGGACGTGCCAAGTTTTGGGGGACCTATTACGGCAGGAAATCTGTCTGGATTTTATTGCGGCTGTCGCGTTCGTTCGAGATAAAGTTCGAAAAATATTAAGTTTACCGAACAGAAATGTGCGTGTATAACAAACGTTGTTACATGTGAGATGACCGACGATTTTAACATAATCGCTTATTATTGCAAAAAAAGATAATAAAAGGAATTGCAAAAAAAAAAAGTAATTAATTGTTAAATCGTCTGCGATAACTTAATTTATTGCTAATGTCATTTAAAATATTTTAATGGTTCAAGATTTCATTAATTGTCGGCGATGTCGCAGATCACAAGAAACTGTTCCGATTCTAGAAACGTACACACGCATGTGAGCGGGTGTGCGTTTGCGCGTGTGTGAGCGTACATGCGCGCATGCGTGAAGTTACCTCTTCTAAGTTAGTAGCAATAATCATATACGAAGAAGATGGAAACTCTAATTTCGTATTTAATTAAAACAGTCTAGACGTTACGTACACATCACCGTTAACGTTTAATATTCTGTAAACTTTATGCGCCCAAGGCCGCAATTTTTTTTTAGTAGTTAAACAGGAAAGTTGTAAAAAAAAAACACTAATCGACTGAATCTTCAACACAATAATTTATTATTTAATTGTTGGTCGCCGCGACGAGAACGATAAACAACATACGTTTGGGATTTTCAGTACACAATTGGGCAAAGGTAATGGCGTTACTTTAGCCAGAGCCAGACACACAGTTTGGGAGACACCAAATGACATAAGTAACAAACTTGTTTAGTACTATCGTAACAACGGGCAATCCTCATGTATATTCAACAGCAATTGTCTTATTAACTATATATCAGTATAAATAGTTATAAACTTAATACAATTGTAATAATACGGTTTCCATAGGCTCATGTACATTACACCATCATTAATATTTAAATTTTATTATAGTAATTCGATCAGTTCGGCGAAAGCGTCACAGGGCGCGTTAACGACGTCAATTAAGGGCTCGGCTCCCGCTTCGAATGGATTTGGCGAATGACGTCGGATAATATGTTTCGGAGATGGACTATTTAATTGACCAAATAATTATGTAACGAAATTGTAATTCATTACGAAATCCCTCCCACGAACAGACGAAAGTAAATCGAAAATATACATTTTGCAAATAATCTGAACACTCGGCTGCCATTTATCGAGCTCTATGGAAAACTTAACTTCGAGTTGCGGCTATCTTATTTTAATGTGACAATATTTTGTCAAATTAACGTTCTCATGATTAGGTCCATGTATAGTATAATTTGCATCTAACGTTAAATGCGTATAGACATACTAACTTGGGACGTCTCGTTACCGCGTCATATCGAACGTCTAAGCGGTGACAATGTATTAACACGAAGCAGAATTGGTTTTCTATCAACACATTTTGCTGCTTTATACTACACCTACAAGGAAAATTAAAGGTAAATCGTTTTAGTTACTTTTTAAAATGTTATTAAACGCATGTTTTAACAATACACGGATCCCTAATACTCATGTTATATTTTTGCGCTTTTACACGAAAAATGACATGTAGTCGTTTTTTAAAAAGTTGGAAAATTTTATTCGACTTCCTTTTGTAGAAATTCTTTATGTGGTTCATATGGTATTTATCTCGTTATTTCTAGATCGGTAATTTTCAGCAGCATTTTTGTTTTAATTCTAATGGCGTCATAAAATCTTCAGTAGAACTACTATATGAAGTATTAAAATTTCATATTTAAAAGTAAAAAAAAAATTCATAATAATTTTATAATTACATAAGTGTAATTAAAAAATAAACAAAATGTACAATCAAAATTACGTAAATAAGAAATTATTGTCATATTCACTTAAAACAATTTTCATTGAGAGATACTCGCTTTTTTTTTATATATAACACGTATGAATGTATAGAAAAAACACGCATTCACGCCGTTTTCCTAAATTTGGAAATAAAAATCTCTATGAGTTTGGCGTTGGATTAGATTATCTATTGTCGTTATTAAATGAAAAACATAATACTTTAAATGAATTTACATACATGTTTTCGTCCGCGTGTACGTATGATGGAAATGCATTATAAATTCCTTTTTCATCTCACATTTAAACAAAGATTATCAACACTAATTAAGACATAATACTTACACTTATTAACTAGTTCTTAAAACTTACATAAGCATTACACATGTAAACTCAAACACAAACTAAACATAATACAGAAAGTGCTAGGCACCACAATTGTTTGAAAGGGTGTGGAGGCGAAACATTTCACGAACAATTAACCAGTTATGTGAACGTGTTCGTAGTTTATTGTTAATTTGGGTGGCGTTATTATAGATCTATAGATCATATAGATCTATATGTAGCAAAGTTCATGCCTTAATGCCATGTATATGATGCTTTCAACCTTATTTGCATTAGTTTACTTATTTACCCGATTGTTTGCAAACTATGTAAGCTCCTCGAACACTCTACTCAGGCATCTACAAGGGTTGGCGTTCCGCGTATGTTAAATAAATCCATAAAATACATAAATGTATTTATTTTATGAATATCACGCGTAAAACTAAAAGCGTGCAACCATATAAAATAATTTAAATTTTAAGTACATTTTATTATTTTTTTAATCCTAAACTATTCTAATATTATACATTTAGGATGAAATTAACAAAAAAAATCTTTCAGTGTAGATAACGTGGAGTAAGAAATAAATAATAGAAAATAAGAAGAAACATAAAACCGTTAAAAAATTGTTGCAATTCTATTTGTACAACAAGGGTTGTCATAATATTTTGTTGAAATTGAATTGTCGTGGAGTTACATATAAAATAATTCTGTAAAATGAAATACTTCAATTGGCACATAAGCCCGTAAAGGGCAATTGTACTCGTCAAAATCTCGAAACGAAGCTCTAATAAATTTACAATTTTATCTTTTTAAAATTTAATTTCATAACTCATTGATATTGAGCATTAATTCTTATAGAGCATAAGTTGAAATTGACAAAAACGTGTGTGTGTGTGTGTGTGTTAACGTCATATTCATTGATCTTTAAAGTAATTTCGAGCAGATCAATAAGGTTTTTTTTCAATTTCAGTCATTGAATTGATTTTTGTGTACAACTTTAATGGCAAACTCAATAATCTGTAAGAAACTTATGGCATATATGCATAGACTGGCTCACATATGACTTTCCAACGCTTTTCATCAACCCAAACGGAAACTAGGAATGGTTAATTTACCATTAATTAACTTAATATGAATATAAGAAATATTCATATTTAGAAATATCCTAATATGAATATTTCTTATATTGATATTAGGAATATCATTGATTTTCATGAATAATTAAAGGTTTTTTTGCGCATATACAGCATGCAATATCATAGATGCACTGCAAGGCTTCAGTTAGCACGTTATCTTCTTTCAATTCTATTTCGTAGAGAAAAGTGTAAATTCAGATTGTAAATTGAACGAACTTCTCTGTCCTGTGGTATGAAAACAGCTTATATGTTGGCAGCACCGCCCTACACATAATCGCCACAGGACGGACATCACGCAATGAGAAGACAATTAAAATACATACAGACCCCACTGAAATTTATAATCTAAATTAATATCTACGAATATTGCCAGATTCATAGAAGTTACAGTGCATTGTCACAGAGCAACTACAAACCACGGAGGAACTTAGACGCCGGGGCGCCGTACAATGTTGGATCCGAATTACGCTGGCCAAAGGATACCTACTTCGACAGGGCTGACACTGAAAATAAAAGCAAACAATGTTGTATTTTTATTAAAATTCGCTCACTACATACTTGGGAATATTTGTTTATAATTTTCCTTGCGTAAAATTTTTTTACCTCTTTTGATTGTATGATAAATTCTGAACCTTGAAACATTGACAAAGCATCTTAAATAAACAGTCTTGAATTCTTTTTAGTAAGTCATGATTAATATTTATGATTTTAACTTTTTAATTGAAATATTCACGAAATTTTTTTTTGAACAACCCTATGTAAGCAACAAAATCGTCCGAAAGAAATAAAAGATAACCAGATTGCACATTACTCTTATTGTAAACCGTCTATTACTAAAAATAATTTAATTAATTCAACGGAACAAAGTCGGAAATTTTAAACTAGTTTAGCATTGAAATATTTTAATCCGAGCGAACAAACCTCGAAATATAATCAAGTATCTTTCATAATGAGAAACAATTCACTATGATAAAATGTGCTGTTTAAATAAACATAGGTGTAGATATTAAAATAAAAATGAGAAAAAAACTAATAAAAAAAAGGGAGAAAGCAAAATGTTAAAAACAAAATAACTTTTTAAGAGAAATAAATGAATGGACTTTAAAAGCTCTGTACTGAACTAAAAAAATAAAAACATGGTAACTGTGTTCAAAAGCCCTTCAAAAAAATTAATACGTCGATAATAATGAATATGACGAAACATATATATCCTACCAACAATAATTTTATCTATTTTTATCTAGTAAAGCTATTAGATCTAGATCAATATATGTTATCTAAGTAAGTAAATATATGATTCCAATTTTTGATGTCGATGTCCGAACAGAACGGAATTACGTACGTAATATTTATAAAATTTAATTCCTTATTTTAGTTAGGTGTTCATTTCGAATTTCGTTATATAAGTACCAATTTTTTATGTCACATTTTATGGCTTAACATGGCACTTAACACGACTTGGCACCATCTGACAAACGGCAAGTGGTTCTCGAAATGAGCTTGCACAAAGAAATACACCTACGTTTTTACATATTGTTCGAGTATGACCCATAGTGGCTTCTCCCGCGTAGGCACGAATCATTTCATAACTTATCTGTTGCTGTCAAAGATTTGAAATTAAAAAAAAATACAAACCAATATCAAAACATCCAGACACGTAATGAAAACTGATAGAAAAAAAAACTGATGGAGAAGTTATCATTACCATAAGCTAAAGCTACTATAACTTTTGCGAAATCATAAGATGTACATTTTAAAAATCCGATCAAAACCACGTAGATAGGACAAAACTTTAAAACGTGGCGCAAAAGTCGTGAATAGATGCTAGTTTTCAAAATGAAAACTGTAGTGAAAAAAATTTTGAGCGCGTCCCATAGTTTGTAATATTATGCGTTGCGAACGAATAAAATTCCAAAACTTACCTATTTTTAGGAGTGTACCCGCTATCATTAAAGCCACTAAAATTTTTTGTGAACTGTATAAGCACTGACCACAGACTAACTCACCGTGATGGATACTTGCCAAGATTCTTAACACACCATTAATGTTAGTTTCATCACAGTCTAAACCTAATTAGCTACCAGTAACGACTAAACAAAAATAAATTGACTAGAACAATTTGCCTCGTTCAGACAACCACGAAAATATTTGAGTTGAATTAGACGAAACCTTTGAATTGAAGTACCTCAAATGGAGGTGCAGTATAATTATAATTCTTCTAACCCCTAACTAAGCGGGTAGTGTATCCCAATAATAGTTCCGTAATATTGGGATACATTACTTGCAAGTAATACAGATGTCTAAATATCGTAATGGAATTACTGCCCTATTTTGTAATACATTATTTGATTTATAGATCCTGTGAATATATTTAGTATAGATGTATAATACACGTTAACGGCTGCGGCAGACATTTTTGAAGATTAATACCTATTCACCTGCGAATGGATAGCACTTTCTGGGGGTTCTATCATCCTAATGCAGAGACATATCCTATCATAAAGTCTCAAGTTCAGATTCAGTATCTTGAACCCTTTAAGTACTCCACGCCTGATGCTGGTCGCGGTCTACCAAAGACCATAATGGTGGATGTGGCGAGACAACGTGGATAGCCAATGATATTAATGTTCTTCGAGGCAAGGAGCAAGCAATTTAACTGGAGTTAAAAGCTCATTGATCATTTCGCTTATGATCAGGGTTTCATTTAATGATAACAAGTTCGATCATAATGTAGCATAACACCTAGTCCATATTAAAGTCTAGGTATATTTATATACTTACAAATCACTATATTGTAAAACTAAAGAATATGCATAACAATGATATTTTGTGTGCAACAAAATGCCATTTTTGTTTTCTTGTAATTGTGTCTGTGTAGTCATCGCAGAATCTGAAATATCTATCTATAATGAATATAATAAAGCTACTTTCATAAATAAATTGATTGAATCAATTCACAAACCCAACATGAAAATATCAACCACACGCCTAAGCGTGTGGACAGTCAGTTTCTAGCTTTGTGTTTAATAACAAAATAAAAGAACTGCATGCGATTATAAATAAAAAGACAGAAAAACAATAAAAAAATAGTGGCACTTGTTATTTTTTTTTTTTCAATGTCATCTATTCAATGGTATCAAAACTAGCCAGATACAAACAGCACATCCAAAGCGTAAAGTCGCTTTGGTTGTGCAACTTTTTACTTATGTAATACAAAAAACTTTTTCCCCAACAAAATAAGTAAATACGTTATATAATTCGTTTCCGAAACACCCACATGCCAAAAATGACATTTTGTGTTTTTAATTAAATATTTTATTTTGTGCATTAAAAAAGAAAGAAAGCATTTATTAATTGCTCAGAGACAAAGTACAAAAATTAAAACTGGCCAAGAATATATCGAATTATGCTCATTATAGGGTTCCGAAGCCATTATTACAAAGAAATGCACTACAGACGAAAAAAGTACGTTGTTACACTTTTTCCATGTTTCTCGCGCATAATACATATAAGCATTTTAGTCACCTATAACTAGAGAAACAAGTAGGTTATCGAATATTATTCTTAAAATAGTGCTAACTAAAAGTGCCAGCAAAAGAGCGTATCTTCCTGGCATTTAAGTCCTTTTGTTGAAAAGCGCATTTTTTCGGAATAAGTCCAAGCCGGTCTGCCCGAGCTGTTGGGTCCGAGCTATCTGCATTCAAACCTTATTCTAAAACATGACGTCAGCAAACTCTTCCTGGTGCAATTTAGTAACGACAGAAAAATAGATAACGATGAGACAATATATTGGAGTAAATGGAGCAAAAGGATACTTTAAAGAATTCTCATGAAAAAATGCTCATCCGTTAATCTGTTGATGCGCTCGCTCAAACTCTCGAATATTGATAGTGATGTTATGGATATGAAATTTCGGATCTGGATATGGATACGGATATAAAATTATTTCGGATTATCCGCTAGTTTAGGATATAGTTTCGGTTACGGATGTTAGATTTTTAAGGAATTACAAAAATAAATTAAAAATAGCAAGATAAATTTGACTTTATTTCTAGATTATCATTTCGTTTTTCAATCAGTCATATGAGTATTAACTACTTTAATTGTTATGTGGGTATTTAAAAATACAAAACAAATTTATAATAAACTTCTTTTTATTATTCAATATCTTTATCGGAAATATTACAACACATCAATAAATTTTCATACGCCATTGCTTGCGCATTAAAGAGTCAAATCTAAAATTGTAATAACCTTGGAATATACAGTACACTTTTTACTGTAATCTAAGTATACAATGACAAAAACACCGCCCAGGGACATTTTCATAATTTAGAATAAGTATTAGCTTTTAGGATTTCGTACTTTCAAATGAAAAGAAAAAGCGGAACTCTTGTAGGATCACTCATGTGTCTGTCTCTCTGTCTGTCACAGCCAATTTCCTCGGAATTTATCGGGTCGGTTAAGTTGACATTCGGTACACGTGTATGTCTGTAACCCGATAGGTACGTGTAATGTAAATAAATGAATTTAAAATATGAAGTTCACTTTTGGGGGTAAATTAGAAAATTAAAAAAAAATCACTAACTGTACTATGTGGCATATCAAATGATAGCGCTCATTGTGAGGGTCTCGTATACATATACATGTATATTTAATAATTTTAAAATAAACCGTTATTTTAGATACATGCAAACTGAGTATTACTCCCTAAATATGAGTTTTTTTTTAATACAATAATTAAATAAACATTTAATTTTTTTTTAATTAAGAAAATAATTTTTTAGTTATAGATTACAGAAAAACCCATAATAACTAATAATAAGTTTATAATTTGCTTCGTGTCGGTACGTTTTCATGTCCAATGTAAACTGACACTCTCTAAGTACGCACTCACTCACTGACACTCAAGTGTCACTTTGTAGTGGACTTTACTTTTAAGGAAAAATAAAAAATATCTCAGTACCATCTATCGCTCGGTTTTAGTCTACGTATTCAAGAATACACAAGACTGATTCCACAATAGACATTATATTCGGCAATTTTCCTCCACAATCCGATATCGTACATACTTTGTTTAGTTACCACAAACAAATTTGGGTCGGATTAATAAAAATATGATGGATATTCAACGTAAAGAACCCTCACCACGCGAGCTGAACTCGCACTTGTCCGGTTTTTTGTGGGATAAGAATGGAAAATAATATTAATTTCTTCTAGCACAGTGTTTAAGACTGGGATATCTGGTGTATTTAGCGATGACCCGATTTTGAAGCGTGAAAAAACATAACATGTATTGAGATGTAACGAGATATATTCGTAGGTCCTTGTTTATGATTGTGTAATAGTTTTGAATATAACATGTCATACCAACAGTTCAAACGAGATTCAAAAGTAACTGCACTAAAATGCTTATACATTTAAAGTAAGCATAAAAAAATTATCTAAGGAAGATAAGGTATAATGTATTGCAAATATCGCCACGGAAACTGTTTTGCTCTTTTAGGTACGGAACCTTGAGTATTTTGAACCATTCATCCCTTTCTGGGGCTACGAGCCAAAATGGGAAAAACAGGAACCCTTATAATTTTGTCATGTCCGATCTTACTTCCGTCCATCCGTCCGTCCGTAAGTCACAAGCATTTTACTCATAAACTAAAAGATGTATATTGATGAAATTAACAACGTAGGTGTCTTGTATAAGCCGCTACTTACTTTAACAGTTAAATAACAAAAATAAATATTTCTACGGGGAGGCACTCCATCCATAGACTAGAAGGTGAAATTTTTTTTGTTCAAGCATCGATGTGTCGCGCATATTTCGACAGTTCTTTTAAAAACATCTTAAGGTTTCTTAGCACTTTTTTTTTTGATTGAGTGTATATTTTCGGAAATAATCGCGCCGTAAGTAGAATAAATTTTATGTCCCTCCTTTTAATTTTGAAACCGTAAGTACAATTAATATGAAAAAATTTGCAAAGGTAACGCTTAATAAATATTTTTAAGGAAAATTATTTTGAACATAATCGGATATACCGTTTTTGAGTTATTACAGAAAATTTGCGCTTCTCAACAAAAGAACATAAGTGCCATGAAGATACGCTCTTTTGCTGGTGCTTTTAGTTGGCACTATTTTAAGAGCCGCCATACTTATTTACATACACTTCTCTAGTTATAGGTGACTAAAATGCTTATATTTCATTATGTGCGGGAAACATGGAAAACAGTATAACAACGTAGTTTTTCATTTGTAGTTCATTTATTTGTAATAACGGCTCCGGAACCCTACTTTTAAGTATAGTTCGCCATGCTCTTAGCCGGTTTTTGTAAACTTATTTCATCCACTATATTATAAATATACATAATTATTTGAATATTATATTTCGTAATACTTTTTCAATTTTATTAATTTCAGGAGTATAACTAAACAAAAACCGACAAATGTCCAATGGAGGACCTTAATAGAATCAATCCGATTCATCGTCGCTATTCAGGGAATGGGTCAATGCCCTGCAGCGAGACGTTGACGAGTTGATGGCGACGCCGGCGCCACCCCGTGACCCAAATTCGCAATGTTCCCTTAACATGTCTTATCGGTTACTGCTTTTTTTATTGAAATCTGAAATAAAAGGTTGCTTAATTTTGCAAGTTTGCATAACAGTATGGTATTCCATTTGCTGGCTAATGGTCACACCAATTGCCAAATAATTAATGCATTGTTAGACAAGACAAAGTTATACTTTGGCAAGAATGAGCTGTAGCTACCAGCGTATCCGATTTAGGCATCTACTGAATAACGTTGCATGACATTAGTATAAATGCGGTAGTAAATCTCATAATGGCTGACGTATCTCGTTCGAAGCAATTCCGTTAAGAAGTAGGTCTGTAAGCTAATATATACAACAATAACACACAATTAATACAAATAACTGTTTTTGAGATCAACAACTGCTCCTTAAACATCCTACAGCAGCTGTAATGTCGTTTTATTTCACTATATCTATGCATTAAACAGCTCATTAATTCCACTCGCACTCCCTTTTGCACGCGACTTCACCCTTGCTCTCTGGACGGAATTATTTTGACAAGGTCCTACCCTTCTCAGAGTTACGGTACGCACAATAACGCATAACGTAACAACAAACAAACTTCGGAAGTTACATTAGTAGGGATTTATTCCGATCTCAAGGCAGAAATACGATAGTGCGCCGAAATTTCGGCTCGAAAACGAGATTACATTCGGCTGATTTAATAAGCTCTCAGATTTCCACTCCAATAATATTATTTAGGGAGAGTTTCACTTTCGACGTGTCTTCATTGGAATACTTCTTTCAAGCCAAAAACGAACCTTATACACAATTAAATGGGAAAGCTGTTTGTTTTTGAGCAGCAAAACTCAATTGGGAGTAACACAAATAAAAAAGTACTTTGTACATTCATAATACGTTTAAGCGCTGCCTAAACATATTTTTGTTCTATCAGGTCTTCATCGCGCCACCGTCGAGACGTGCTCTCTCACGATCTTTCCTCATGTTGAGGGACTTAGAAATTAATCCCCCCACGCTGGACCAGTGCGAGTTGGGGACTGGCGATGACCGTCGTCACCAATGCACTGATGACATTTAGAACCCACGGCCTTGTATGTTCTATGAAATATAAAGCGAGTGATCTATAATTATAAATAATTCTAGCAGTATATTTAATTTAATAATAACGTATGTTACATTTAATATACATTAAAAATTCATTGCTCTATTTGCCCTTAGTCAAAGACAAGCGCTGTGAACCATGCACTGAATCACCTCAAGAATAAAGTTTGGTTTCTGAAAGAGTGTGTTTTCTGAATAACGATGTTTATTTCGTTTTGCAAAATAAAAATGTATGTACTTAAACTCCTAAAAATAAAGTAAAAAAAATATACAGTTCAGGATTTTTGTTATACTTCTTTGTTATTTAAAAGCTGTAATTATCACGACATAATTGTACGTGATTAAAAATTTCTAGTAAATACATTAGAACCATTAAATAACATCGATCATAACGCCATATTTGCTTAATCTGATCAAATGATTATTAACAAAATCATGACCTAAGAAGCAGATTCAGCAATTTGTTAAAAAAAATTGATTTTTACCCGATTACAACGAAGCCGAAGGTAAATTTTAATTTTTTGCAGTGCAAGTAAATATATATGTGCGTATGTTCATCTCTTCCCTTGTGGTTTCTAAAATAATTGTCTTAATTTTACATAATAAAGTGCCATTCGACGCGTCTTAATACTTCGCATGTTCTAGGGTATAAAATATCTTGCTAAATCCAATACGGTGGAATTTAAGGCATATTCCACCCTGGAAAAAAAATAAACCGGAGATAAACATGTTACGTTTGACATAAAAAGGAAGGTCCTGAATGGTACATTCCAGATATGTGAACTTTTATACGCAAATAATTATAATTTATTAAAATTAAAATTATTTGCATATAAAGAGAGTTTTAAAAAGAGGCCCGAAGAAATGTATGGACGCCGAGTCGACCGCCTCGCCTCCCGTGCGATGCGAACCTATAATAAGGGCAAGTCTCTGCAGCATTTAGTAGAATAAAGTCTAAATTCTAACCTACAATTTTTCACTATTAATTAGAGTGCATTACAGCCAATACACTGTAATAAATAGTGAGAATTTCTCCGTCAGATGTCGATTTACTGTTTATACGTAAAATAATATTCAATTGGGACAACCCAGTTTGAGCTCCACTATTAAAACAATCGGCACCCGACTATGGTCAATGCACTATAATTAATTGTCAAAATTTGTACAGAAAAGCCTTATATACACCTATTGACTGATTTGTAATTTGAACTTTTACGACGAACCTAAGGGCTTTAAGGGATAATTTTTTTACAGCCAGATGCATTTTTAATAGACGGGTTTTAGTTTTATATAATTGTATTTTTGCAATTGCTACAGAGTGAATAAAAAGAAACGAGGATTCTAATTTATTTTGAGATTTTTTCGATTTTAAATTATTTAATTCATCACTTTTAGTCCTTTTATTGACTAGATTTATAGGTTCAGGGACTTAAAATGATATGACTCTATTCATTATATTTCCTTTCACGTCTTACGAATTCTCTTATAATAAGTTCGCTGAGTGATATTAAATTCAAGTGCGCCATAAATCCATATTACAGTAATAAAAAGAACAAAACACTCCAAGTTATTCCTGGATTTATCCCTAATAGATGTAGAAGATATATGTTGCGTTATAGCGCTACTTAATGGTTATTTATAAATGTACACTTCTATCATTAGAAAAGATGAATCTACATCTACAAAAAAAAATAGCAAACGCCTATTTCTCAATGGAGTAAGCAAAGAAAATAGATCTCCTTTTTATATAATTTTCATATCTCTCTTTCGATTCGCTAATATTTATCAATCGTTTAATAGTAGCTATCGGTATACTGCGCTTAAAACTAGATCCTCCTTTATTGACGTAATAACGCCTTATAAATCGATTAACGCCGGCTGCACGCATGAAAAAGTATGACTCATTGTCGCGTTCCGCCTGAGCCGAGCGTGCGAGCGAGAGCGCGGAACAATAGAGAGACACGATCGGCCTAAGCATTCGGCTTGTGACGCATCTATCTCTTTACTGTATAGTTTAAGTAGTATATACTGTATATTTGCATTAACGAGTGGAAATTAATGTTAATTTATCGAAAACATTGTCATTTCCAATTAACTCCTTTGTATTGTACAAAATAATGATAATTCGGTTCAATTCATAAAAGAAAGCAATTTTTCATCAATGTTTTCTTACGACATTATCACATAAAATTATCGTCCGTAAACCGACTTTACACACAACCAATTTTTTTTATGTCATTAATTCTGTGTATACAAGACTTTCTAGTCGCCACTGCCGACACATAAATCCGCGCTATAAATTTTCCTCATCGATCTACTACCATTATTACTTTCTGCTCAGCCAAGTCACCTCCAAATATCCTTGTACTTTAGTTAATATATGTTCTTTCAAACAACTTTGTCATCTCATATTATTGTTCTTTACATACCTATGTTTCTAGTGCCAGCATATATACCACACAAGAATGGCATCCCCATTTGATTGGTTCTTCTTCCATATTTTTCTTTCTATTACACCAAACTTAGTCAACTTTTTTTGCTTTGTAAATCCCCATCTCTTCATGTTTTTTTCTTAGATTTTTTTCTTTTCGAAACGACATCAGTTTTAGCTCTGCTTCCTCAAGTTCAATTCATCACCATACCTAATTAAATCGACACTTACAGCTACCCACATTCCTCTATGGGTCAGAAAGTTTCATTAAAGCATTCTGAATACCCATTTTACGCATTGGGATCCTAAAACCTGCGGTCAAGCATTTCAACTCAGTTGTAGTTATTCTCAACATTATCATTTATTATAAGATCCATTTCCACCAAACAGTTTAAATTAACGATTAATTAACAATTAGCACATCGTCAATTTAAATTAAAAATCTTGTATCATAAGAAATAGTTCTTAATTTCTTTTTAACAGTCCGTTAATTTTTGACATTGGTTCATAAATTTAGATCTTAGTTGAAGTGTGTTAAAACTCTACATTATTTGAATTAAACAAAAACCTTGTACGTTTGTGAAATAATAAACACTTCTAATTTTGTCAGATTTGAGAACGTCTCTAAAAAATATAGAAGTACGTTAAGGCGGCAGGAAGGGTTCAACAAAGTGATAACTTTTGGGACAAAGTTGTCGCTTTTTGCAACAAGAAAGACAACTTGTGACAAGGGAAGTGGACGAGTCACAAGTTTCATGACATCACATATATCAATATAAAATATTAATACTCTAAACTTTGACTTCAACGAAAAACTTAATTTTGAAAGCCTTATCTTAAAAACGTGCTAAATACGTGATGTCACACCAGGATAAGGGGGGGAGTCAAACAAATGTGACCGTCTAGGACAACGACGAGAACAGAAGCTCCATAAATCATAAAATTCGTGAGACGTAATTTATGGATGGCCCCCAAGTGAATTATATTAAAATAAAATGCCAAAAATAAGTACAATATGTTTTGTATGTTCAGGTCTAATTAAGGTTCCAAAGCCCAACCCTTATTGTGATATCCCGTCCGTTGGTCCGTATGTCGAAGCCTTATATACAACCTTATATACAACTCGGTCATTTTTCATCCATTGTGATGCGATTGTACATGCCAATGTCTGAACTGCTATGTACATGAATAATAAAAAAATCAGTGGTAACTTTCTATAGACGAAAGTCAGGATAAGAAATGGGAAAAAAATATTTCTCTCATTTCGTTTATAAAATATAATTGGATAGACATTTAAATGTCTGTCATTTAAAATGCATTAAAAATTTGTAAACAAATTTTCCTTTGAGATGTAGACTGACATTTTGGGGTATAATGGCTTCCAAAGTTGTTAATTTTGTAACTTTTAAGCCATGTGTTTTAAAAATCGGAAAAAAATTACATTGCCGGAGCTATATAAGCATTTTTAATTAAAATCTGTTTACAAATTTGAAAGCGGATATTCAAAAATGTGCACATTTTTGAATTGTCAATAGTAACAATCCAATCACGAATTCATATGAGAATGCACGTAGATTTTAATATAATATATCCCTGCTAATTAAACTGGAGCCTGTATCGCTTTACTTAAAACTTTTAAAATTCATAAGGAACGATGCGATGCCCATTCGATTAAACTCAGTACGATTGCAAACACATCATATCGCTTGTTTCGGTTGTTTGTACCAAACCCTGCTGAATGTGGCAGTCCGACTATCATCGTGGTTGATTTCTGGAGTTCCATTATCACAACTCAAAACATATTCTTTTTTGTTTCATCATCAACGGACGGTGTTCAGTGTGAATCGTTCATCGTCGAGAGAAAATATGAAATTGTATAGAGAGCAAACTTCGAAAGCCTATCATGGATGCGATAAAAGTGAAGACGTGTAAAAATCTCCATTTCTCCGAGTTCGTTCTCGAACTCGAACGTTCGACGGAGATCGGTGGAAGGGAACGTGGTGTGTTTCCATCACACTTTACATCCCGATATTATATCGGGAAAAATCTGAGTAGATAATGGCGGGGATGAGTGGAGGCGAGTTAGTGCCGCGCGCGCCGCCCGCCGCCGGATAAACGACCGCGTTCGCGATAGGGAGATATAAAAAGCACAGTAAAATATAACGACCTTTTGTATAACTCGACGGCGTTTTTCTCTCCGAGGGTTAGGCATTTCTCAATTTGAGCACTTAAAAGATTTACTGGAACGCTGAGAGCACGCGTTCTCTATTCTGTTCGAGTTCTGTTAGCGACTGTCGATGCTATTTTTTCCTATCGCCCTGTCGCTTGTGCGACCGCACTCTTATTTCGCTATCATAAATCTCGAATTCACGCTATTCTTTCTCTCCTTGTATCTAATCTAAAGGGTTGTATGTATCTTATCTTTTACTTTCATTATTTTTCTATGATTCTTTTTTTCTTTTTTTTCGTTCCTTATTATGAATTAATTTTCGAATTTAAATAAATCTGCATTTATTTATTGCCTTTTTTAAAATCTTTTGAGGAAAATCCCTCTTGTCCATTCAGAAGATACTGAGTGTACACAGAGCAGCTACCCGTTTGCGACGCAGGATTGACCTTTTCGAGCGTTTCCTTTGAATGAGACGATACGTTACCGGCTGAATGCCCCGCGTGCAACGCCATCGATGTTTACCGCCGTCGTGAAATTTACACATATCGGGTGCTCCTTGTTCCGCCTGTCTCACGGTGAACCCTCATGATGTCCGTAGCATGCGCCTCTTTCGTCTTTTTCGGCCTCCGCTTTACAGCGCGTTCTTATGTGGCCGCTTCTAAGATAATGTATACATAGTCTGTATTAGGGCCACTGGTGCCACAAGGGGATTTTTCGAATCTCGCATACACGTAGCCCGCGGCTCACCACTACTATTTCATCGCCATTTTGCTTTAGCGATCGCGTCGCGCACCCAGCCTACGGGCATATATCATTTCGCAGATCCGTTTATCATGTTCTCGCTAGTGTGTGCCTTTTGAGATTATTGTAAGGATGGTTTTTATTTGTAGTTTCACTTTTTATAGGCTGGAATAGTATTTAACCGAGTGTAAATAGTTAAGTAATCTATATATTGAAATTCTCTAAGTTATTAACTTTGGACATTTCATAATTTTGATGTTGAATTTCGCATCAGAAATTATGCTCCTTCAGGGTAATGTTTTGAAAATTCTCAATTAGACCGAAAAATCCAAAGTTGTCTAAACGAAATTCCGAATGCTATTTTTATCTGAATTTCACAAACATTACAAAACTCCGCTATAAAAATTTTCTCCCACTTTATGCGTTTATGCGTTTATATTTCCCGAAACATTAACTTTACTCGGTAAGGTTTCAATCTTAAATCAAATAAAATAAATTAAATGAAAAATATCTATATTTCGTAGGTAATGAAATTACATTTGAAATACATCATTAATAAATTCTTTTCGACATCACCACCATTTCCAAATGCTGACTTACCTTGAGAAGAATGGGCAAGAAATTCTAAGCTTGCTCTTTTTGCTCATCAATACAAAGGATTAAGTATTGTATCGTGTGAGGTGTTAATTCGCGGAAATCCATAGTAGACGGAATGACGGATGGCGGAATAAGATAATTATAAAAATAAATAACACTTGATTAGGTGTTCGATATCTGTCAATCCTCTGGAATCAATATTCAATCATTTGGCTATCCAATCTCTATAGATTCGTAGTGGAGAGGCAGATTCGAGGGTCAGCGGTGGGTTGCACGCTGCATGTTAATGCATGTTACAGGCAAGCGTCAAGGATTAAGTAATTAATAATTTAGTCGACAATTAAAAATAATATGAAGTAACCTGATACCAAGCAGTTTGATCCCAAGGACTTTTTTCATTAAGATATTCAGACATGGTATAATAACCCTCGCTATATATCTTTATTTTAACGAAACGTTTAAACTCATAAAATGACAAATTTTGAATTTCATCGGGAATACTTATTTTAAAAGCGCACACGCAACTCCTTAAATGGTTTGTTAACTTTACTTAGATGAGTTTTATGAGCAGCGAGATCGTTCATATGTCCAGTTCTAATCTTATAGATGTCGCTTCTCTTTTGGAACGATTCTATATGGATCTTAACACATACTGGGTTTTCATATATGTATTGTGATGCTAAAGTTAGGATATTAATTTCTTTAATTTTTTTCTCTGAGAGATGTCATTGGTCTCAAATCTTAAACATCACAAAAAGCTCGCTTCTGCAGCACGAAAGTTGTGTTAATATCGGCTGCGTGATCCTATCACAAAATTCCATAGATCATGAGACTATGAAAAAAACTGAGATAAACTAGACTCGCGACGTTTTCATCTGTAAGTTGCCGAATTCTTTTGACTGCATATGCTACAGAACCAAGACTTTTCACTAATTTCATAATATGAGAACTTCTACGTAACTTAGCATTTAAAATGAGACCAAAAAATAAGGTCGTGTCCACAATATCCAGTACCACGTTCTTGGCCATTACATTTGTGTAATGGTCAAGAACGAATCTGAAATTCAGGCAACTATTTTTTTTTTTTCATAGTAATGGCAGTTATTTGTCCGATATAAATAAAATTTATATACTAATTGTAGCCATTGCCCATCTGTCAGGGCCCGTTAACGCCGTTCCGGCCCCGATCCCATTCTCAATTTCTGTCCTGGTCCCATTTTTCCCGATTTTGCACCTCGTCTCGCTTTCAATTCCAATACCGCTATCGGTCATGATTCCTATTTATAACAATCCGGGACAAATGTTAGTGTCAAAATAAAATATTAATTGGGCATGTTACACGAGGATAGTATAGTTTTCTTTTAGTGAAAGAATTTTTGGAATTGGTGTAAAAATCGCGGATGAAGTCGGGAACAAATGCTAATATAAATTGCACATGAACTTTGTTCACTAAAACATACACATAAGTACTAACTTTCATGGTGTTGAGTCAAACCCTCTCGCAGGCCATAAATTTTAACGTATTGCTATTTATGTAAATATATAAATTCTTTCTCAAAAATACAATTTGTTTCACTATTTTTCGTTTAATGTATCAACTAAAGCTTTTATCAAAAGCTTCCGCTATTGTGACTATTCGTCTTCTATATTATGAGTTTATTGGGAGCTTACGAAACCGTACTTTATAGTAGAACATTTGCATGAAACTGCGTACAGCGCCTCGAACGGCCGCTACAATACAATGAATTAAAAGTTTTCACATAAATGTTGCACTGAGTCGCTGGCGAGCAGTTCGATGAGTCTCATTATGAGATCGCAGTTTAGAACTGCTCTTCTCTTTGATGCACGTGTTTACCGACACTCTGACTTTTTACGGCCGACCCCCAATCCTTCAGTGGACCGCACGCAGACTATGTCAATATTGTTCAAATATTCCTGGATACTCAGACCCGAACACGTTCATTCTGGTAAAATCTTCGGCTTGTGTTTACATTTATCCGGGCTCTTTTTTTGGCAGATAATTTACTCACTCAGAAATCTAAAATCACAGTCGGCGACGGCTCGAAAACATGTCTTCGGTTATTGGAATCAAATTATGAAATAACGAGGTGACTGTACCTGATGTGATACTATCGAAAAATTACGAAGCTGTGTCAAATATAAGGGAAAGAAATTAAAACATCAATAGGATGTCTGTTTTGTGAGAAACACACATTCGCTAACGATAAGTCCATAAAATTCTGCCAATGACAATCTTAGTCCATTCAAATGGCATAGTATTTAAATATCACTCCACTAATGGAAAGATTTCCGAAATTATTAGCCAGTTTGAAAAAATGACAGATACAAAATCAATATGTACTTATAACAACAAAATATAGGAAGTTCCACATAGAACACAATCTTTTATTTTAAATGACATCATAGTATATTTGCAAATCGGTATATATTATTTCATGTAGATACTATTAAAGGTATTATTATTTCAGTACATTCAAACAAATCTACATCATGCTTTATAACAAGAAAATACTCATAACTTACTTTTAAGGGAAAATAAATGTTTTTAATCAAAGAATATTGTGTATTTAGCCATTAAAAATAAGAAGACAGTGTATCAATACAATTTCATCTAAAAAACAATGAAATTTATTGAATTAATTATTCCACGATACTACATGTACTTTTACGTGATCTAGGTTTAGGTGGTCATTAGGAGGGATTATACAGATATAAAAACATGCAAAAGATAAACAGATAAGTATTCAATTTAGATAAGCCATGATGTGTATGAGTGAAATTTGCCAATTGATAACGAATATGAAATAATCAATTTCATTTGTTTTCGATAACTTATGGATACTGTCCGGAGCATCCGTGAGAGCAAATACACACAAGGCCTAAGTTCGACATAAGTAGTACTTTAGTATAAATAATACATGTCTGAACTAAAACAAGATCATAATGATAATATGAAACTGCTCGTTATTCCTGTTATAAAACAAATAAATGGAATATTGGTATAAATACCTAATAAATAATATGCTGCAAGAAATAGTGTACATATTTTGTGTTATATACCTCTGAATTGTTGTAGTTCTCTAAACTTAATAAACAATATTACACTGCTATAAGTTATAAATCTCAACAAAAAGTATTTATAGAACTAAAATACAAATGTTATTTCATATAAAAGCCTTTGAGACCTCTAAAAGCTGCAAAGAAGTATCCGAGGTGGCGTTTATTCCCACCATAATGTAGTGCCATTAGACTTTATACGAAGTGTGGTGCCCTATACAGAGAATAACTTTTTTATTGTGTAATAGCTTAGAAATATAAAAAAATGTTTCATCTCAGAATTGTTAACTTTTTTATCGGTGCATATAATCTATCTATCTTACTATATACATCTGTAGCGTCTGTTTGTACATGCAGGTTTTTTGAAAAATTTCGTGACAGATATTCATTTCACGACTAACTGATCCTGATTCTACAATTTTCAAAAATGCCTGTCTCTTTGTCTGACTGTCTGTCTGTCTTTATGTCCTGTTATAAATTAAGAACGGTTTGATCGATCGAAATTAAAATTTATATATTGTAAGAACATATTATTAAACATATTATTGAGCATATAATAGCCTACTGTTCGTTTTACTGTCTGTATGTCTTGTTATAACTTAAGAACCGGTTTGACTGATCGTGATGAAAATTGGTATACACTAATAACGTGATTTCGCAAACGATGGGCTATTATTTGTGTCTGTCTGTTGTCTGTCTTTATGTCTATTATAATTTAATATAGATTTGCTAATCTTGATGAAAATTGTTGTACAGTCAAAGCATGTTATTACGCAAATGATAGACTACCGTTAGGCTACCGTTCTGGCTGTCCGTATATCAATCTGTCTGTATGTTCTTTTATAGCATAAAAACGGTTTGACCAATCTCAATAAAAATAAATGTGCAGTCAGAACAAATGCTACTGTATGTCAGTCTGTCTGTGTTTTTGTATGTTTGCCTCTTCTTTTAGAACTTTTTAACCGATGTTGATGAAAATTATTTTACAGTCAGAACATGTGATTGTAAAATTACAGGCTACTACTTGTTTGTTTGTCTGTCTGTGGGTATATATTCTTTCATGTCTTAAGATTGGCTTGCTTTTTAATGGAGTTAACGGGGGTTAAATTTTGTACGAAGCTTTTTGTGAAGCAAAGTACAACTTTAAAAAGTAGTAAAATACGTTTTTCACAACTAGATTGGAAAAGCAGGGTTGTATAATGTATAAGAATGAGTTTATATTTTGTTGTTTGTTTCTTTTTTGTGTGCTTACATCAATCATGCAATTACTACGAAACTGGCGATGTGTTGTACTCGCGATGCTAAGAATTATTTCATTAATAAGAACTCTTAGAGTTAAATAGATTAGCATTTCACTTTGGCTTCATCTGTATACTTGTGCTTTTACAGATTCTAAAATTTCTTTTACCCATAGAAAGCAACACTATCCGCAAGATATTTAGAATAAATTTTATTTGAATTTTAGAATTTGTACCGGTTTTGTCAGAATTAGAATTTGTACCGGTTTTGTCGGAATCTTGACCGGTAACGAAATCGAAATGGCAAACGGAACGAGGAGCAGAGTCAAAAGCCGAGACCGGCAGGATTCGAAATCGCAAACGGGACCCAGATCTTAATTAGCAGCGGGACCAAAATTAAAATCAAGATGATTGGAATGCGAAGAGAACAGAATTGAGAAGCCTACTTAAATCGAAACAGGAGAACGGGACTGGTATCGAAATCGAAAATCTGATAGCGATCAAGATAATGATCAGTTATCGTAATCGGTCGGTGTATAAGATGAAGGAGTTCATTCTGTCTACGCGGACGGAGCCGCTTGCGGGAAGCCATTCTATACTACAGTTAATGAAACCACCGTTGTTATTAAATACTTGTATGTTTATTTTCGATTCTTAAATAAGCTCGTAAAATCAAACAAACTGTGACAACCATGTTAGTTAATTTATAAAAACGATCGTGTTAGCGCATTCGCTTTGCAACCGTCGAGTGCCGGCGAGCAGGTCGGACGCGGGAGGTGATGAAAAAACAAAAATTTTAACAAAAAAAAAACAGACTCCAAAATAAAAACTATTCCAAAAAAAATTAATCTGCACTAAAAAGTAAAAAATAATTGCGTATTCTCCTACAACTCAATAATCAACTTACTTTTTATACTCATCAAATATAGAGACGATCTATGTGTTTACCACGTAAGGAGGTAGATAAGTACCTACCCACTTCAAATTTAACTCAACACGTACCTATGAATAACAAACAATGATAAAAATATTTTTTGGATTTCACCTAAGTAAAATGAAATGAAAAATATTAGACTACTGAAAAGTCAATCAAATTATTACGAGAATATAATGTAGTTATAATTATTGTTATTTTTGGAGTCGGTGTCACCCAAAAAAACACTACAATGTATCTAGCAATAGACCGGATAGCCTATAAAAGATTTGGCTGAGTATCGTTAATTGCTCCTAACAATTGAAGAATTCCGTTACTTTGTCATGGATCCCTTAATTAGAATCTAACTAAACTTTCATAAAACTGCCCTTGAAGTACAAAATCCTTTCCAAGAGAAAAGATTCATCGAAATCGTTTAGCGTGATATTGAATTATTCGTCCATTTGTCACGCACATACTTAATATAAATTTAAGACTTATATGGTTTCCTCATGAATGCGATTGTTAGAACTGGATCAAATTAAAATAGAACTACACGGAAAGCATTAGTTTTCAAATAAAAAAAGTCATCAAAATCGGTTCACCCAGTCGAAATTTCTGAGGTAACAAACATAAAAAAAATATAGTCAAATTATAAACCTCTTACTTTTATTTGAAGTCGGTTAAAAACTCGGCGGCTCCGGTAATGCCCTCAAACATTGTTATATTGTACAGTATAACGCACAAAATTTTGCCGCTGTGAAGTTCGTCACGTAAGCGTCGCAATAGAACGCTTAAACGTAAAATAGGAACTCAGTGGAGAAGGAAGGCTCGGGGAAAATAATATCTGCGCAGACAATTCAGAGCGGCAAAGTTTCGTGCTTTGCATTGTACGGACAGAGACCCTAGCGATTATTGCCAATACTCAGTCCAGACTATGTATACACAGGGATTTACAGTACACTCTGAACGACGTTTTTTTTTACTTGTGCAGAATACTGTCTACACCAGTGACCTCTGATATTGTCACGGGCCGATAATGCTTTCCGATGGTATCTGTATCTTCTCTTTCGATATCACTCATGCCTCAAATCTTCTCTAAATATATACTAGGAATATTTAACAGTTAAAACTCTTCTTAGATGCACTCCGTTTAATAGTCTGGTTCACAGGTGCTATTTTCCATTTTCTCGGTTATTTTTAACCGAAATTTATTATTGAGGTGTCATTCGATTCGGTAACAGTATTTAGAAACTTTTTGGAAAATACCAAAAACCGCTCGAAAAAAATTGCATACGTTAAAGCAATTTAGTCAAAGAAAGAAAGGTTTGGTTTTTAGCAAACATCTCCAAAACTATGAGATATTCAAAATTTGACGAAAGATATCCTAAAAGAGGAGAAAATTTTCTAAAAATGAGTTTTACTTCCACTAACTGTACGACCAATTTTTACCATTTTAACAGTACAGTGAAAATAAAGCAGAAACGGGCGGCGCAGCGGCCGCGACCGCTTCACGTGTTTTGCACCTTAACAAAAAAAATTGTTTAATTAAATAAATATGAATATTAAGGAATTTAAAAATTTAGACACCACTTGAAAACATGAAAGAACAAAATAATCCGACGGATTTTTTTTTTTTAATTTTTTCAATTAGTTATTAATTTGTTATTTAACAATTATCCAGATTTTTATATAAATGTAAATTGTTTAAAATTTACTTAATTAACAATAGCGTAACTAATTGAACAACTATCGTAAAAAAAATTCCGTCGGATTATTGTTCTTTCATGTTTCCCAGTGGTGTCTAAATTTTTATATTTCTTAATATTCATATTTAATTAATTAAACATTTTTTTTTTGTTCACGTGCAAAGAACGTGAAGTGCTCGCGGCCGCTGCTCCGCCCGTCTCTGCCCTATTTTCACTGCTCTGTTAAAATTATAAATATTGGTTTTAGAGTTGAAGGAGGTAAAAGTTTTATAACTTTTGCAATTTTTTCGAGTGGGCTTTGGTATTTTTCAAAAGTTTCCAGATATTCTTCCGAATCGGATGACAGCTCAATCATAATTTTCGGTCAAAAATAACCGAAAAAGAGGAAAATGGCACTTGTGAACCTGACTATTAAGCTTTTATTGGAATGTGAGAAAGATTTTTATTGCCAACCTAAAAGACCACAAACTCACTCTTGGAAGTGAGATATGCGAAGAAGATATGCGGTTAATAATGTTTCAACCCATGATTAGCCGCATATCCTTCACGTACATCCAACAGTTTTCTTAAACCAATAGCGCAAGGACTTACCAGCATCAACATCTCATTAGAATAAATTATTGACACATTATCATCTATATGACATCCTACATGAATGCGCGGGTAAAGTTGGACCCTCCTAACTCACGCCACACTCTAGACCAAATATTTTCGACAATAGTCGTGCCCCAGACAAGATCTCCGTGTCCTTTTTAAGCATGTTAGTTTTCGTAGAGCACAAAGATGTTTGATAATTTCAGTCGCATTCTTTTAATATCCTCAATTAGTAACTTATAACATTTATATTATTGTAATATTGATATAATATTACAATATTTATGTAATATTACCTTATTCGGGTTCAGAAACCAAGCATAGAGTCATGCTCTTCTCACGTATAATATTCTAGTGTTCTTCAAATTTTAGAATTATAATATCTGTGGGGAAAGGAAAATACAACTCTCCATACAAATATTGGCAAGTATAGACAAAAACATATGGTTGGTTTAAATGTATATTGAAATAAGAAAAACAACATATGTGTAAAAAACAAAAAAAAACAGATTTTCATCAGAAGTTAATCGGCATTAATAAATAGGGTTTAAAGTTTTTAAGGTTATGTTACCTCGCAGGGCTTTAATCTATCATTTTCTCTCATAATACATATTACCGATTTAACGATAATTCTCAAGTAAATATAGGATTGTTTGAAAATATCACACTATTTTTTTATTTTGGCATATGTTCCATAATACACTATTCTTCTCTATGTATATTATTGTACTTTGCACACTTACAAGTGTATACTCACCACAGAACAATGACACCGACACCAGTGGGCGCATAGAAAATTTACAATCATCCACATAAAAAATCCACAATCTATAATTTATACAGACTGACTCAGTTTTCATATGTAAGTATTACATTTTCTTTTTGTTGTATTTAAAGTTAAAAAATGTATTTAAATAAAATAATAATAATATAAAATTATTATAAATTCATCCTGAAGTTTTATACCTACTCTATTCACTTCATTAAACTAAAGATCTTAGGAATTGTAGTATAAATAAATCCTGTTATATATCACTAAAAATGTCATAATTTTACATAGGCTAAATTCTAGAATGCACTAGTTAGTGGCTTAGTACGAAAATGAAATTAGAAATATATGGGAATTATACAACCCTGATAGCATATAAGGATATATAAGTGGGCATGGAAGCCATTATCATTATCGCGTATCGCTTTCGTGATCTTTCTCTATGATTGTTTTGTTCTTACTGTTTTGTTTTATTATTTATTTATTTGTGTTGTTATTGTTTTGTTTGTGGTTATTATTATTTGCATAATGTGCTATATGCTTGGATGCAGAAGCAAAAGTTCGTTTCGTAAAACGAGAACAACTATGGCTTAATCTGTGCACATTTTGTCATAACCTGCTATTCAAACGGTCATGTAGCTTTTTTCTTTATCAAATATATGAAAGTTATTTTAACATTAGAACTTTATTTCATTTTTCCAAAATATTAACTTAATTTAAATTAATACAAAAATTTCTAAGTACTGGGCACTGCCCTTTATTGACGCAAATACGCATTAACTTCTCAATAAGCGCCAGTTACGCTTCGCGAGTTACGACTCTATAACTCCATTTTATTATTATTCTCTATGGATGTACCGTTGACAGCATACGGTTGTAAGTATTTGGAGAGTAACAATCACACCACACAATCTTAATAATAAATTAAACGCATATTCAGATTACTCACTTGTTTATGACTTCTAAGGTTTACTTACTGTGTCTGTTTTACTGAATTAAGAACAAAGAGATTTGAATATAACATATTCATTTACGTATTAGATATATTGTATACTTTTGTGCAACGTTTGGTCACGAATTGTTGAATGAATTTTTAATTTCATCGTAATTCGGTAAAGATCTAGAATGTTTTAGACTTTATCATGATGGTTACTTACAATAAATAAGGTTTATTTGAACATTGGCATATTTGTTAGGAGGTACTAAGCACATTTTGGCATTGTTTTTTTGGAATCCATATCTGAAATCTGAAAGTTTGGCTACCTTGTGTGTCAGTACCTTTACAGTAACAATGCGCGGTTTGCAAGTACAACTCACTGTGGAAACTACTCAGAGCCGAAACAATATTAGAGTATTATTAAAAAATTTTCAGGGTTTCGTATTTCAAATTGGAAAACAAAATGATTCTGCGTTGTCGGTTGTTCTTTCTTATTTCTTTAGACTACTGGCAAATAAATGGTCGCTCACCACTCCGAATTAGCCGTTTCACGATCCTCTAGTGGCTCTGTAACTACATGTCCATTTAAACCAAAAAGACAGGCAACCATTTGATTCAAAGTGCTTTTGGCACGAATCACTTTTGTTAAGTTCGCCTCATCGTGGAACACCCACACCGTTGACTGTTGTTTGGTTTCGGGTTCATACGCATAAATCACCACCTGTGTAGATATTATAAACAACTTTTGACGCACCATCATTATATTTTTTTTTTCATTTTTTTGGATCAATTAACACCAGCCTGTTTTTTATTAATGCTCAAGTTGTGCGAAATACAAGGCGAACAATTTTTTTTTAAACCAATTTTTTGTGTAATATCTTAAGTATGCTCGTCATACTTAAACAGGACGATCTTGCATTATTAGTTCCTGTACAACATCGATATTTTGTGAACAACAACTGATTTAAGGCGACCTGCTTGAAATTTGTCCGTGAGCATAGACCGCCCATAATTAAACTCACTCAGTCAGTGATACACAGTGGTTTTCGATGGTGCTTCATCCTCAAAACGAAATGAGTTGATCGATGCACTGTTTTTTGAATTAGCCAACACCGAAAATCGTAATAAACCATCGCATGAAAATTTTCACGATTTAAATCCACGGTGATAAAGACACGCAATTTTCAAAATGACGCCAAAATAGTAAAACAATTGACAGTAACATGAAACAAACTGTATTCTACAGCCAAGGAGTTTCATTTTTAAATGTTGTAATTACTTTTTAAATTTTTTTCTGTATGTTGCCAGTTCCGGATACATAAATAGCAGCCCTCGTATATACTTCTAGGTTTTATAATAAATTAAGTCTCCTGTAGGACTTATATCAACTTTTTTTTATCTTTAAACATAACTAAAAAGTGTGGACGCCGATGACCTAAGTATTTTCCCCTGTAAATCATGGAAAATTCAATAATAGTACAGAACCCAATTAATACAATTTTTCAACACTGGACCGTATACTCGATGCATTTTTGATAATATTTCTTACCTTTCGTAATTATATGTTTTATAATTTAAAATTGTGCATTTTAGAGATTTTTCTCATAAATCGATCACTTTTGTATTATTTCATTTTTTTATATATCAGCGCAATCTCTCATCATTTTATCTTTTACACATATGATGTAACATATTGTAAACAATAACATATATACAAATTGAAGTGTTGGCCCAGTGTGCTCATATGTTGTCCAAACGTATACGTAAGTGATAACAGCCGACCGTTGTCTGGTATTTAAAATTCAACGGTACTTGGAAGAAAAATCATCTCAAATTACGGTGACTGCCTCTTAGACGCCGTTACGTCGCAATGGTATGATAATAATAGCGAAAACTCGGATTAATTATTTTTATTGTTTTCATTAATTAATAATAATATAACTTGTTTTGATAACTTGCTTACCTTATTAAACTTTATTATTTCTTGTCACATAGGTACATATTAAAATATTTGACTTTATTTGGCTTTTATCTTAATTACAATTAACCTTAGTTAATAAATACACGAATAAAAACCTAAAATTCTTCAGGGGTAAATATACCTAGTTTATTGACTCATATCCCCTATATATATCTGCAATGTTATATATAACATGCAATATATTTTATTTTAGTTGCGTATAATTATTATATCATTTATACAGTATATGGACAACCGAGCTTTGCTCGGCGTTTTCGAATTTGCTTGTAAATACAATTACATCCTACTGGAAAAGTTGCTTATATGTTCATTTTCAACAATAAATATTTAGATGAATAATATAAGACTACGAATTTGCATAATTTATGTACGTATTTTATTTATGTAGAGTCATCTTGCAGTTTATGTTATATAGTGCCATTCATGGGTGTACCCAGGGGAGGGGGGACAAGTATGTATGTTATACAATATATTACGCCCCTTTTACACGATCTGACCTAAAAAAAATCTGACTTGAAGGGCCAGAAGGGTACTTATCTTCTGGCCTAGGGGGACAAGTCAGCAGCAGGGGGCAATGGCAGCCCGTGGTGCAATTTGTTGTTAATAATCAACACGTGTTTGTTAGTCAATAACAATTGACACGGTGTATGTCACGCAACCAACAACAATTGCTCATTTAAAGTGATAAGATATACCTGATTATTTCTTATCTTAAACTTTAAAATAATTTGCTTTAATTTTTTGGCAGATGAACCATCCATGTCATGGGTCGCAACAACAACAATAATGCGGACTCCAACGGAGAGCTGAGCATACTTTTGGTGGTGACAGTGCTGGTGGGCCTGGCGCTGATGGCTTCGCTGCTGCTGTGTTACGCCTGCGTGCTGCACAGGCTGTGCTGCGGGACCCCGCGCGAGAGAGCCAAGCACGCGGCCCACGCCCGCCGAACTGAGAGCATACCCATGGGGGATGTCACCCTCCTTTCGCAGCCCACTGAAAGTGAACGAGTCTAACAAGAGGTGTTCACTTGGACTGTCGTTCTTATTTGTATCCTTTACTCCGGCAAGTGTTCTATTCCATAATCAGGCTTTATAATGAAAGCAATATCGTAAAAATGTATTTTACAAAGATGTAACCACCGAAAAATGTAACTATCTATCGATACGAATTATTAATTTTTGATTATAAAATGGATTAATAAATTATATGCCTTCTTGTTCATTAATATACGATTTAATTTACAGATTGATTATATCTACGATACAAAAAATATTTGGTTAATAACAAATAACATATTTCTCATAACTTTTGGAGCTCATAATATTACATTAAAATGTTCGTAAATGTAATAAAAAGCATTCGTTCTGTTACTGCATACTCATGAAAATTTTTATTATCAGCAAACAAGCATAATTACAAAGCCATTATTGAATTTCAGATTAGTTAGTTACACATAGACTTTAATAATTATAAAAAAAAAATCATAAATAAATAAATGTTTCAATGAATACAATTGTATTTTAATCACGCAAAATGCAACAGCTTTACATTCAGTTTCGTGTAAAATTTATCATAGAAAATAAATACTACCATTTTTGAAACCTATTTACAGAATAAAACTTAAAACAGTAAATGAAACCTAATGTTGGTAACAGTTTCATTGTTCTATCGCGTGTATAAAATATGTATAAGAGTATATCTATGGGTATTCTGATTGCTACAGTTATTTGACAAAAAATTAAATAAAGAGATCATGAAAATTACCCACATTCTTATAAAGAACAATGACGATTAATTCACAAACATCGATTAAAATTATGTGTATATTTAATAGGTATATAAAATGACATATAAATGCGTTCATACCCAAAAACAAAAGATTCTACAAGTAAACAATAAATATGTTAAGTTCGCCATGTAAACGTGTTTTCATACATCCCTTCCCACTTTCGTCGACCGTTTAAATCATTATTAAATTTCAAACTTTCTCCATCCTTTCTAAACTTTTAAACCCGTCGAAACCTCTCAGCAATGGGTACTCGTAGCAAAACGGTTCTTACATACCTGACATGTAAACTGACACGAGTAGAATAATATGCTGTTATATCAGGCATACCTCCTCTCTATCGTTTTATTTTGGATTGTAATACTTGGACCTTAAACTTCCACGCTGGCTAGCACGCATGGACAGCTGCTAATGACCGTTGACCTACATCTAATGGCCTAAGCCTATGTCATACCACACAAGCGTATGGCCCGATTTATGGGACTCCCCGATGCATGGAGGAAGTCGACAATTTACGTGCATAAAAAAATTGTCAGGACAGTCAGATAGACAGTCCATTTCATTTTATGTATAAGTTATAATAAATACGCGTACAAAATCATCTGCACCTTTATCTTCGATATTACAGTATACATTATTATTATACAATTATTTCTTTTTCGCTTCCTAATATCAAGAGTTAAGAATTTGTCTTGTAGAGTATGAATTAAAAGTAACCCCATCTTTTTTATGCAAAATGTATTTATGGCAAACGGTAATAAATAATTGCCTGTAGAAATATTTCTAACTATCTACCGATGGCGTAAACGTCTATTGCAAGAACAGATCTCGACAAAAGTTAGATCAGGAATGAACAGCAGCACCACGAGTGATAAATATCTGGTGCCTATCGTGTTCACGGTTCCGCCCCATCCGGGAACCATTGCGTCGTAGCATTTATTTTCAACAGATAACCTCATAATCCTCAACGCACTTTGGAAGACTTCTACGCCCAGCGACATAATACTTACTTTTGATTGCGTATGTTTAATTTTGATTTTAGTTCAAAACTTACTGATCAACTAGTCTATAGTCAGCATCGAATATGGTTCTTCTGGCGCAAAACGCTTTTAACTACTCGGCCACCACTGCTCATCGTAAGTAGATGCCTATCAATGAGAGGCTATAGCATTTAGGTTAAGCATTTACGACATCTATCAACTTTATTCTTAACCATGTGGTACTTTTTACTCCAAACAATGTTCTTACATAATCAATATATATTAGTGTCGTGTCATAAAAACACATAAACGAATTATGGTACGATCAAAAGCCTTACATTTATCCTTTATCCCGTCTCATTTAGAATTATTTTTGTTATTACCTGAAGGGCGTACCTTCGGAAATAGAAGGGCTGAAAGATTTGCCTTCTAGAAATTTCTACAAGAGTTCAGAGCCTTCGTGAATATTTGAAAGCACTCTACAATATTCCAGAATGTTCTAAGATGTTCTTGAAAGTTCCAGACTAATACCAAAAATTTCGAATCATCCAGAAACGTTTTGGAATGTTGTTGAATGGTCTCGAATATGCATGAAAGCTCTCGACTGTTATAGAAATTTCTAGGAAGCCAAACTTTCAGCATTTATATCTCCAAAAGTAGATACGCCCCATAGATAAAAACGAAAATTAAAATAATCTTCATCGAACATTTTTCAGAATGATTTGCACTGTTTGCGGATAGTCTGAAAGTTTTAAAATATTTTTTGAAATAACTGAAAACATTCATAAATATTATAATAGTAGTATTATTCTGAAACGTTTAAGAACTTTTTGGAACATTCCAAAATACCCATCGGCAAGTTTATATGATGCACGATCCTTCATGGGTCCAAACATCAGTTATCTATTAGTAACGAAGAAAACAACTTGAACAAAGTGAAAAATTCAAAATATTGTTGTGAGCGTATAAAAATAAACAGTGAAATGTGAGCAGTAAAAGTAAATTAAATAAAAAAGTGGAAAAAAAATTAAAAATAAAAGCAGTAAATACTCAGTAACTGAATATAAATGGAATATAAAATATGTAAGGTGTACTTAGTGTATTTATTAATAAGAAGTTGAATTGATTTTTGTTTTGTACAATGCCATATCATAAAAGAGGTGCGAAACTTGGCAGTTATGAAGCAGAATGGCGGAAACAAAAAGAACAGCGAAAAAACGAAACTTCCGAAAAGCGCTAAACATCTTTACGTTGCCAAAGAACCAGAATGAGAAACGCGAGACGAAAAAAAGCTGAAAAATAAAACAATTTACAAATTGAAGATTCAAGAATTGCGACACGATTGCATAATAATCGCCTGCGAACGAAAGCTACCTGTGAAACTGTTACTCTACAAGAAACCCCAATGAGGACAGATAAGCAGTAGAACCTAATAAATGTAGCATTCGACTACGACCCGGCGAAAGAATATCAAAAGCACAGACACGCCGTAATCGGAAATATGGATAAGGTCTGCCGGTTTTGCAACGCGAAACAATTCAGTAGAGAGATACCAGGATGCTGCTGCGTGAGTGGAAAAATTCGATTACAACTACTGGAAACATCTCCACAGGATTTTCTACGTTACTTGACCGGGACAAGTCCGGAGTTAAAACACTTTCTCCGAAATATTAATTGGGATCATTACTACCATTGCCCGACAAAACCCTAAATTTTTGAAGTATATTTCAACAGCGCCATCTATTAAATCGTAAAATTAATCTCGTTACCTTATTTAAATAGTGTCATGTGTTAGATTGCAAAATTTATGTTAAGATTTTATTTACAAAGTGCCATCGTTTACATCGCAAAATTTATCTCAATATTTTATTTAAAGTGTCATCTCTTTCAGGTATGGGCAACTTTAACATGTTGTGGGGCAAACTTTAGTGTGCAAATACATTCGCGGGTCGCGTTCAAAAACTAGTGTTCATAATTTTAGCCATAGATATCAGAGATGAAATTTTTCAAAATGTCTCGCGGGCCGGTAGTTGTCCACATGTCTTAGATCAAAATTTTATCTTTGTATCATATTTATATAGCGCCATCTGATAGATTGCAAAATTTATATCGTTATTTTATTTAAATAGTGGCATTTATTAGATTGGCAATTTTATCTCAATATTTTATTTAAAGCTCTTTGAGTGAAATAGACTATTGACATTTCACTTTGGTTTCATCTGCATATGTGCCATTACATATTCTTAAAATTCTCCCACTTACAGAAAGCTACACTATCCCTGAGTTATGTAGCATAAATTTTATTATGGTATTAGCATTTGGCCTGACTTTGTCCAAAACGGGACTGTGACTGGAATCTGAATCGAAATTGCAAACGGGACGTTGATCAGAATCGAAAGCAGAGACCGGGAGGGTTCGAAATCGAAAATGGGACCACAATCGAAATCAACTGCAGCACTAGGTAAAATTAGAATCAATTGAGACTTGATCGGAATAAGAAGCAGTGCCTTATTTAGAATAGAGACCGGGACTGGAATCGAAAACGGGATCGAAAATCGGAATCTGTTTAAATCGAAACCAATTTTGATATCAAAAACGAAAAACAAAAGTGAAACACATTGGCATCGAAAGAGGACCAAGCTCTGATTCGACAATGGGATAGCGATGGAGGTCACGATTAAGATGATAATCGATCGATATATAAGATGAAGGTATTCATTCTATAGTCTACGCAGGCAGAGCCACGGGTGGAAGCTAGTACCTTATACATAGACCAATACTACATCTATGTAGGTATAGTATTCATCGTTTTTTCGACAAATAGTACATGTGAATTCCACGTCTTCTAAGTCATTTATTCAAATTATTTTATAACTCTAAAATGTTTAATTACTACGCAAAATGTATAATTATTCACACGTGCAAAGGCGAGTGAAAAATCAATTAAAATTTTTTTTTTGAAAACGGTGAAACATCAAAATATAAATTTCATTCCTTCAGTTTTTTGTTTCTTTTGTAATTAGTGTTACACTTAAAAAAATTGTTAGGCACCTCACGCCCTAGTTTTCGAATTATGACATGACTCTGAAAAATTAAAAGACCGGACAAATGCAAATAGTCCACGCACCAGGAGAGTTCTATGTAAAATTACATAAGTAGATGCGTCTTATATTAAGTCTCGACGATTTTTTTCCAGTTTTCGATACTTATATTGGCGAGACATCGGTCCCGGCAATTCTAAAACATTTAATTTTCCTTTTTTCCAAAGAAAGTTCGAAAATGGGCATTTTCAATTCGAATATCTTTAAATCTCAAAATTTTATAACAGGAATTTAAAATTGTCTCCTATACATCAGTCTATGTACATCACGGTCCTCACTCCAACTGCAAGTCATTATTTTGTAATTAAAAACTGATATTACAGAGTAATATAAATTATATTTTAACAGAAACTAGCTGTCCCGCCCGCTTCGCTGGGTAATTTTTATTTATAATTAAAATGGCGAAGGATTTACGGAATTCGAAAAATGAGTAGCCTAGAACCATCTACAAATCATCCCGCATCGAATGGTCCCAGTTCCATGTCTATACGTTTAGTGGTTTTTACGTGATTGGCGAACAAAGACAACCTATTTTCATTATATATGTATAAACAATTCAAATAATCGAATTGTAATATGACCCAAATGTAGGTGCATACTACATTCATATGTATGTAATCTCTATCCCATCTTCTACCTTACCAATTATATTGACATCATACATATATTTATCAAAATTAGAATAGATTAGGATTTCAGCATGATTTGTCATTTAGAAACAGTAATAGATTAGTGGATACTGATTTATTAGTAATTAAGATTCCAGTCATTGCATTTTGATACATGGTCATGATGGCACGCCAGCAGCCGCAAAATCCAGTACCTCAAATCAAATAACTAGCTATGTGCCGAGTGACAAAACGAAAAATATTGTAAGGCTAGGAGATATGAATGACATTAATTCCAAATGCTACTGCTATTTCAAACCTACAAATGCTACTTCATATTGTTGAAATCATTTACTTGTAGGTACACTTTATGTTGACATAAATACATTTATTTTGGTGAGACTGTTGATTTTTGGGTTATAAAACCGATTACAATCATCTATTCAGAAACTTACTATCAAAAAAATCATTTAATTTCTCAAAAACTCAGTAATCTGACCATATCGCTCGTAGAACCCATAATCTCTGAAGATAGATACTCGAGTGGCGACCACAAACTGGGCGCAGCAACCTTGGGTGACGTTCACCTATATGAAATGATTACCTGGTGAGGATCACAGGTCATAATTGATTACAGGTGATGTAGGACCATACGTTTTGGAAATCTAAGGAGGAAGTATTTCCAGCAAGGGATGTTCAATGATTAAAATAACAGAATTTTGCAAAGAATTCGCAAAATCGTTCATCACTCTAGAAAAGTTGTATGCTGTCAAACAAACAAGACAAATAATAATCAGATAAATAAGATTGCATTTTGATTGTTAGGAATTTCCCTCATACATTTTCTAATCAATTTTAAAAATACTAGGGAAACTACACAAAACACCCGTATTTTTACTATACTTTAGAGGTAACGTGAAAAAAAATAATGTCAGCATTTTTTGTTACTCATAGTTACTATATAAATCAAAAAATGTAGAACATTTCCCATTTTTATTTACCAACATTTTACACCTTCAAGTTTGTTTACCTCTATAGATTTAGACACATAGTTTATTTAAAAAAAAAGTCAAATTAAAGATTTAGTTACAATTACATTGGCTAAAAAAAAACTAAGGCGAGACCAAAAACAATATACACATATGTGTAATGTACATGTGTGGAGTAGTGTCAATCTCTATACAAACAACAGATTCAAAACTTTTTGCTATAATTTTAAATAATTATTAAACTTACATACAAAGCACTAATGTAATTAAAGATGATAACTTTACCATCTATATATGGAAAAAAACTTTTGTAGTAGTTCAACAGAAAAAATATATGTAACCGTAAATATGAAATGTACAATTCTAAGAATTTCCTTTTAAATAAATCATCTTCAGAAACCTATTTAACATAATCACATATATCAAAACATCAAATTACATTTTACAACCAAAATTTTACAAAAATAAACATGCTCGATTCGAAGTCAGAATTGTACAAAACTTAGGCATATAAGTGAATGATCTCGCCTATCTATCTCGTACCAAAATAAAAGTATAACATGCACTTTCCCTTTTACATCGTCTATATAGTGGTTGTAATTTTATAAATCTACTCATTTAATTTACAAGAAATATAATATTTCAAATTAAATCAAAAACATATTGTTATCCCCATCATATAAATATATGTTTACGTTGTATAATTAAGGCACTAGAATTAAATCTAATTAAATACATGTACATATGTTTTGCTCTTTTTCTTATTTTCTCTGACGTAATTTAAAGAAGTGATTCACTATTTCCATTCATTGGCACTGTATACAGAGGTCAACGGTTACGAAGTTTGATTTGCCATAAATTAAAAACTCATTAGTCAATTCGCTCATAGTCATAATCTGCACTTGGTACCTTCCAATTCGATAAAAACACACTGACCACACGGCCATTATTGCTCCTCTATGTGCATTCAGTTCTTCATATTTTTAAATGTATACAAATAAAAAACTATTGTTTTTTATTTCAATCTTTGAGTTTAGAAGCTCAAATAATTTTGATAGTAAAGTCACAAAAAAAGAACACAACAATACAATCATGATCCATACAAGTAAGCATTCTCCCATAAAGTTTGAAATTATGACTACATTTTATCGTTCAAATGTAACCAATAGAATTATTGATATGTACACTATTTATTTTTCATTTATGACACTAGTCTCAGTCGCAAACATCTTCCAAATATGTTATGAAAATTACCTTGTTTACCTTAGGCTGTACTTGACAAAATGTAAGTGGTATATGTAATATCCACATATCATTACTTTATTCACTGTATAAACTGAATGACCACCATAAATTTTATGTATGCCTCGACCGGAAAGGGGGGGGGGATATCTCTATTAAAGCATAGGTACACTTTTGTAGTGCTTTAACATATTGTCAGTTCTTTTCAATGCACCTTAGTCAATAAGTGTGTTAAGAGATCACATATTCCGGTATTGTTCAGAGCGAAATTAAATAGTATATCAATTGCATCTGAAATCATATCAAACATAGAATACTGTTTAATAAGGGACTATGAACTCAAAAATTTAATAGTAACAATTTCTATTTCACTAACTGCTGATCACTCATTGATCAAATTATGCCATATGGAGAATACAAGTTGAGGCGATGGTAATTAAAATGACAAGTTAGTCGTTATTTAGACGCAAAACACCCGCAGCCGTGCACATAACCTAGCTTACTTCACTTGTTTTATTATGCTCGAGTAAAAATATTTTTACTCAAAGAATCATTCCACATATGTGGAACATTTTTATGTATAACTATAACATTTTTTTTAATAATTATAGAAGCAACCGAAATATAAATATATCAATGTCAATTAAACAAATAAAGACTAAATTTCAATAGCACCTTATATATAAAAAAAAAACCTTTTGTACACTAATACAATCCTCTTTATCATTCCACTGTTAAATTTGGCCATTCTCTAGAAAAATTTATTAAGCTATACTTTTTTATATCATAATCTTAGATAAATTATATCTTAAAGATTTGCACAGTTCTCAATAACAATATTTTCTTGTAAGAAATATCTTTTTGTAAAAGTAGGTATACAATAAATATATGAGATATATATAATTAGAATGATTTTCAATGAGGTTTACATATTATTCTCTTTTATTAAAAAACAACAATAATTAATAACACAGATAATTCAGTATAACATTAATCGTAAATTAAGATATATACAATACACAAACCACAAAATACATCCTAGACATTTTGTGAACACAATAATGTAATCTGCCAGTCAACTTTGAAACTGACGATTTTCATCAAAACTACAAACAATCATAATTATCATACATCTTTACTTTAATGTACTATATTTCCACCTTGCTTGTATGTGGAACACATATATGCAATTAATACTAGGATACCTATTGCTGCATTCTGCACGACGCACAAAGCGAAGCATTTGAGTGCTTTACAATCGAAAAATTTTTCTCCTCTCATTAGCAAATATTTCTATCGCTGTACTTCGTTAGTATATGAAAATGGGTAAGTTTGAATAGGATTGTACAGATAATTTAATGAAGATTAATTCTGTCGGCTTTAAAAAAATAATTTAATGTAACAGGTGAAAAAACATTAAGACAGTTTAGAAAACCTACCCATTAATCACGATGCACAATACGTGGAACCTTAAAACATGATAACTTGTAAAAAATCCATCATCTTTTTTTTATAGATTTAGAATTACAGCATTTTAGAATTACAGTAATTTCATATTGGGAATGGCTGTCTAATTTGGTGTTATATAATTAACAAATAAATTTTATTTTTGAAGTGAGAGTGCAGCACCACTAAGCTCATCAAATGATTAAAAGTATTGGAGTAAAATATTCTTATCATTTGTTGAAGCAATTTTTTTTTGTTCTCTATTTCACATTATAAGTCGATAATAGAATTTCGTTCTTAACAAAAATTAAATAAGCATTATGGAACATGGACTTTTGGATGTTCCAAATTTTATGGTCCGCAACAAGATCTATGTTCATTGCCAAAAAGTATTTTAAGAAAATATTCCTAGACAAACTATCACATTTGAAGTCTGTATTTATTAAAAAAATATTACAAATCTGTCTAATTTTCATAAAAAATTGTATTTTCAATGAGAATCAGATTTTCATAAGACATTTATGTTAAATATGAAAAGCTACATGGTACTTTTAATCTTGATATACCCTAATAATGTGCATCTATCAATAATGTGTAATTGTCTCTATTATAACTTAAATCTTTTTACAAGATGTTTCAAAACCAACAGTATGCAAGAACTTATTTGAACCACTGAGCATGCTTGAAAAAATCTTAGTCATTTTAATTTTATGTACTACAGTTAAAATAGAGCAACCAATATATTTAATATGATCCAAGTTTTTAATTTTGGTTAATATTTTCAAACTTCGTGTTTTAATGAATATATATAGCTAAGACTCTCAACCTTCCAATTTCTTAAGAAAATGAGTTGGCAGAGACCACAGATCTTCACACGGTACCATTTTAATAATTTACTATATTATAATATCTGAGAATGTTGTATAGATGACATAGGTAATAAATTGTAGTGAAGCAGCTAACGTAATAATAGCAAATTTCATTATCAATATTTTACTTCAAAATAATAAATATCATATGGCGGGTACAAAGATTCCCATTAATGTTAATCTGTGCTTATTTACTTACATTAATTGTTTTGGTTCATGCTGAAACAACAATTTTCCTCATTGGGTATAACAAGTGATTCTGACAATGAAAATGAATCAACAAGTGGAAATGTTTAAAAAATGCAAGATATTATCATCTACATCTATAAGCATAGGTGATTAACATGTATCATGGCGTATAATTCTGCTCACGAAGGACACTGTGCACCATTGTCCTTAGGGACTGCGGCTTGCAGTACTCTTCCAACCAATTAAACACTCCAGCAGAAAATTCACCGAAATTATTGACAGGCACTGATTCAAAAGATTCAAATAGCTTGTCCATTATTCCTTGAAACTGCAAAAATAGATTCATTTATTATAATTAAAAGCTATATATATATTCAAAATTAAAATAATAATGTAAAACAATTTCCATGTCTTATCTATAATTTTATTACTACATTGTCGTTTTATACTGGATTTCATTTTACCATGTTCTATTCTATCAGAATATGAGCACTTTTTTATACTGGAATATCTACCACTTCTGCTTCATTCTCGGTCAAGGACCCAGTATCAGCTATTGTGTTAGCATGGGGATGTACCTAAATTATTTTTAAAGTATTTACAATAGCAAATTTGTTCAGAAATCATTGATTCAATAACTATAGTTTTTAGAGCAAAGAAAATCTAAAAAGGAGGAAATTATACCAATTTGCTAAAAAATGTATAATCACATCCATACTATAACTTTTGACCCTAAGTTATAGCTATCCTACATTTTGAAAAAATTGTTATGTTACAAGTAAAAATCATATTTAGAAATGTTTAGTGGACATCCATTAATTACAGAAACTCAACATAGATGTGGAGAGGTCATATTAAATTTCATCAAATCTCATTTAAACTGAGGGATATAGTTAGATAAATCTCATGTCAACTTGTAAGAATAAACATTATTATATAGACAATAAAATTTTTGTTTTTTATTTACTTAGATTCATTATTAAATTTTTTAAACTAGAACAGAGTAATGTCTGTCACTGTGTATGGAGCCCAAATTTGACTAAATTTAGATATTTCATTCTATTATCTTTCTGATTTGTAAAAATAAATTTAGTTCTTTAACAATTATAGTATAAATTTCATGTAAGAGGGGGGTGGGGAGTCCCATCAAATCTAACTAAATCTCACCAAAAGCCTCCCCCTTTTGGTGAGATTTAATTAGATGTTGCTCCCAAAAATGGATGTTTCACCCACAATAAAGTATTTATGTTATGATAACATTGTATCTTAACATGTTTTCAACATCATTATTTTAAACTCTATTTATAGCTATATATTCTCACAAGCTTGTAAATAGAACTGGTAATAGCAAATACAAGTTTTCCATCACATAATTCATTTTACCAATATGTTTCTGTAGCTAACTTTAGGCTGAATTTCTCGTGCGGCTTACATGTGGTAGTCTGTGCAATTATATTTTTTTTATATATATTCTTATCAAAAGATGTACACCTTAATTTAAAAACAAGATAAAACTTAGGGTTACTACGAGGAGTGGATGGATGAATGTAACAAAATACAGTGGAAGTGCTATAATATTGAACTAACAACGTGAAACTTGTCCTGGTCAGTAAGCCTCTGCTCATTGTGTCCTGGCACAGAATGCTGCGCTTTGACAATTTGTTCATAATTAGCCTGCATTATTCTAAGTGCAAGTACTTCCTTGCGTAGTGCATTTCTTTCATCTTCTTGGCGACGTCTCTGTTGCAACAAGTATTGAATGTAATCTATAGATTTCTGAAGAACCTGTAAACCATTGTTTTATCAGAAATGAAAAATTTACATTAGACAATATTAATGAAATTTACTACTTACATTAGCATAAATAAAATGATAAAAAATACAAGAATTCCTAATCACATGACTTTAAGCTAATTCTTTCTACATAAAACTATACATGACTTTTTTAAAGTTAGACTCCAAACAATACACATTTGTGAAAACCCCATTCAATTTGTGCAGTAATATTTGCAAAATACAAAAATACGTACATAGAAATAGATAAAAATTAGAAATATTGCTTCAGTTTTTGTTAGCATTATATAAATTTAATATATGTTTTTATTAAATCTTTGCAAAGCACAAATATGCAACTTTTAGTTTTTTCACCATATTTTAAGATAACGGGATTATTCCTAATATGCATTGCACCATCAATAATGGAGCAATGTTTGATTGCATAATAGAATGCCCGCACTTGTACAATATATATATGAATCTTGGGGGAGAAAAGATTGGTCCTAAGTGACTACCCTGTTGTTCTGCTGTTGTGACACAGACAATATATAAATGTCAAAAGGATACAATGTCAAATGTGTTTTTTTATTTTTTAATTTATCATCTTCATTTCTCACTCTGTTGTTGTGTGAGGGTCTTATCACCTCACTGCTAACATACACCTACCCATAACCGTTTTATTTTAGATTAAGCGATTTAGGATTTTAAGCCCACTATGCTGATGCAGAGATTCGGGGGCTATACATTAAACATCCAATGATAATAACAAGAAATGCAACCAACTCAGAACACATGTGCATAACTATGGATTATCTAAGCATCACATGAAGTAATTGGCATGACAACAGTATTGAAAAAATAAAGAATAAATGGTTGTAGAAAAATATTTATATTGATAAGATTCTAAAAGATGATCTAATTTTAGTATAAAAATTTATATTCATAAAATTTTCAATGAAATAAAAGTAAAAAAATATTAGAATTGGCCATGTTAATTGAAACACTAAACAATATCACACCTCAATAAATGTCACTATGTCGCTGTTAGTATATTATTCTTATGACACATATTTGATCACAGAACAATAATATACCACTGATAATATAGAACTATATGTAAAAGTACAGTGTAACAACAGTGATAGACTAAAAACACCAAAATTCATATTGCTCTATAATGGACACAATGCAATGTTTACCTAAAGCATGACGCCACAAGGGGGTATCGATCTTTATGATAATTTTTCGTTAAACCTTCATTTATTGCTGAAATAATTATTTTTTCAGAAATAATAGACGTGTACCTAAATTATAGAAGGGAATTTCAAAATATGTCATCATGTCAATTCTAGGCAAATTTTTTAACAAGCTGTTTTAGCAGAATAGTACTTGTTTATTATTTTCAGTTGTAATTTTTCACTAAAATATTTTTCTAGCAATAATATATGAATATAATTTCTTATCTATAGTTTACTAAAAATTCCATTGTCATTGATAACAACGGTAGGCAAAAGTATTTCGGAACATGTAAATTTAAAATAGGGAAACATAAATAACCAGTACTTACAGCCGCTTTACTCGGTTTATAACCACTAGCATCAGTTTGTTGACAAGTAGGAACTAGGTCCTGTAGGGAATCATAACCTTTTTTTATGGCATCACGCCTTTTTTGTTCAGCCTGTAAAATTAAAAAAAATCACAATAAAAGTTTTGTCTTGTTATAAAATTGTAATCCATATCATGAAATTTCTTATAAGATCAAGAACGTCATTTTAATAAGGGTTTTTGTAAAAATTTTCCATTCAGTGCATGTTTAATAGGAATAACATATTTTGTATAATCAATTACTTCATGTTAAATTGTACAGTTTGACATAACTATAAGTTGGATTCATTATTTATTGTATTATAAGTGTTAGCATAATTTTCATATTTATATGATAAACTAGCTTTCCTCCCATGGCTTTATCCGCATGGAGATAGAATGTATTTCCTTCATCAATCAATATTGCTGTTAATTTAAATCTTGGACTAGCTTCCAATTCTGATTATGGCACTGATCTTGATAATAATTCCAGTCTCGCTATTAATTCCAGTTCCGGTTCAATACTCCAATTTGACCCAATTTGAAGTTACATTTTCAATTTTGGTCCTGATACTGGCTCTCCATTCTGCTCCTATTTTGTTTTCAATTTAATTTCTGCTACCAGTTATTTGAATGAAGATGGGTCAAATGCTAGTGTCAAAATAAAATATAGACTATATTACTTGTGGAACAGTATAGCTTTATATGAATGAAAACACTTTTAAAATTGATGTAGTAGTTCCTTTCAATAGTACAAATATTTTAATGAATACAGGGACAAATGCTAATGTAGGTCAATAAAAACATGTGCATATATGAATATAACATTGTGTAAAAATGTCAAAACAACTGGTAAAGAACTTTAGATTTGCAATTTTGAATAAACATTAGATTTTTATAGAACTATGTATTAAATAAATATTTAATTTGAGAATTTTTGTCATTATACGGTATAAAGGCAGGATCAAAATCCTACATTCTACTTCTACATTGAAGACTTCTACAAGAAGATTCTACATTGATTGCAATGAAGGCCCAAAAAGAAGTTGCAAAGATATAAGGGAGCGAAAAAACTAATCTTCTGGCAAAGCCCATTTAGTAGCTTATATTTCTAAAGCTCAAAGAGGAAATACTCTTTGAACTACAGAGATATAAATTACGATGCATTAATTCAGCATATACATATGTTTTCTCATAATATAATAACATACATTTGAATGATTAATTTGATATGTCCCTATGTTAATTCTTTCAAATACTTTGAAAAATGTGTGCCTTTTATGAGGCTTTTATAATCAGTCACCATAAATTCTTCCTTTTCCTTCTTCTTGTCTCTGCATTGTTTGAAATTAAATTAGATAATGGCAGCTCTGTCTCTTATACCTTTCTTGTTTTGAACGATTTATTAGAACCTACTGGGATGTATTAGTTTTTTTTTTTTGATTTTTAAATATCTACTAACTTTTTTTTTTAACTTTCTGCATTTAATTACATAGAAGCTTGAAATTTATTTCCCCCCTTCTCTTTCCTGTCCTACATTACTCGACTGTTTGTTGACTTAATAATTCAAAATTAGAAAAGTAATGCCTAACTTGTGACTACTGCAATCAGTGTGTTTATCTTTTTAAAATCTTTAGCTAATTAAAAACTATATTAAGCTAAAGACCTAAAAATATTAATCAATGACATCAAATGTAATTTACTTTGATATGAATTATAATGAATTAAAAACCAACTTGAGTATGTGCTTCTCTTCTTCTTTCTTTGAAACTAAGAGCAGAGGCTTTATTGTCACCACTGTCATCTTCATCTTCTGAAAAATAATAAAATACAAAATAAAAATTTGAAATCAAATATACAAATCGGAAATTATATAATTAAATTAAAATACACAACTGTTGCAACTTTTTTACGTTTAGATGTGTATATATACACACAAACATCTAAACATAAAAATGATATATGATAAAAATAGACATATATATATATATATATATATATATATATATATATATGGGAGCATAACACTATACTGTGATAATGAAGCATCAAAATACAAGGGCATAGCCTTACATTGTAGGTTATACAAGAACTATTATAAAATCTTGCTTATCAGTTATCATTATCCATAGATTACAAATTTAATACCTGAATTATGATTAGAAGATGAAGGAGTTTGATGTATATTGTGCACAGATCCTGTACTGCCACACCTAGAATACATAATAAAATGATCAGATGACAGAAAAGACAAAAATTATGTATTATATTTGAAAATTTAATAAATTTGATACAAAAACAAACTGGCATCGACTATGACCTATGACAGTCTACACAGTTTACATTCCAACAGAACATCAAAACTAATCATGTGTAATAATGATTGATATAAGTTATTCGATTGTGAGCATTAATATAACACATACGTATATACACGACCTACAATATATCTAGTACAGTTTTTGAAACTAAAAATGTAACAATAACTCTTTACTTCAAATCTATACATAGATTCTTTTGAAACATTTTATCCGAAGTTACCAACATGTCTTCTGTCATAGCCATCTTTTATCTCATTCTTTCTTCTTTAGATACTTAATTATGTTTTGTAGCGTAAGTAACAAGTTGAAAATGGTGAAAAATAGAGATACTAGTCCTAAAAATATGTGCGAAAACTCATTTGATCCGAAATAATGTCTAGAAAAATCTATCCAAACCGTTTATTAGCACATAAAAATTACAAAAATTATAAACAACTAAAGATGAAAAAAATGGTATTTTGTTTTATGCCAATATCTAGTAAACCAGGTATGGGCAACCGTTGATATGTTGTCGGCCAAACTTTAGTGTGCAAAATTTGGCCCCACATTCAAAAGTAGTGTATTTTAAAGTAGTGTTCATAATTTTTAGAGATAGATATCAGACATGAAATAATACGACAATGTTATAATAATACAATTTAATAAAATAACAAAATAAAATGAAAAAAATAGGTACAACATTATATTTAAATTGTAAAATTTGGAAATATTACAAACTACGAAAGTTAAATAGCGACACCGAAATCAACGAGACATTTGCGCTTGAATTTGGGCAACTAATGCATCGATGTTTGGATTAATTCCACTGTTACAGAGACGTAAAGAATTTTCGAAATTATCGTCAGTCGGTCTTATACGATGTTTTGATTTATTAATTTTCATAATTGAAAAGAACTGTTCGCATTTGTAAGTACTGCCAAAGGCACAAATTAATCTTCTTGCAAATTTTCTAAGCTGCGGATAATGGTCTTCTTCGAGGTATTTTTTGTAGAGATCGCACAACTTCATGTCCTAAAATATAAATCTTCAAATTTATATTTTGGCAGTGAAAACTCACTGCCAAAATATAAATTTGGAGCTGATCGAGATTCAAGGAAACCCTTGAATCTCGATCAGCTCCATTTGCAAGTGTATTAAAGCACTGTACATGACTTTTTGTTGGAGTAGCAAATAAATTGAAACAATCTTCCATGTTTTTGAAATTGCTAAATTTGTTCGCAAATTGCTCCGACAGTAACTTGAGTTCTTCAGCATATTGAGCATAAACAATATTTTCATACAGAGAGAGAGCGTGGTGAAATGGTAACTGTTACCAGACAGCATCTATGCCTCCGACATTTTGTTCTGAAACGCTTTCAAACGGCTGTACAAATCATTTACTAACTGTCTTTGTTTTTAAAATTTAAAATTTAAACCATTCAAATAGCCTGTAAGATCTCCCAGAAATACTAAGTCTCATATTCATTTTAGATAATGGTTTATTATTTATTTGCCTAAAATCTGCTATCTCATTTCTTAGCTCGTAAAACCGTTTCAGCATTTTCCCTTTGCTTAACCATCTGACCTCACAATAATATGTTACGTCAGCATATTCGGCTGATATTTCCTCCAAAAACGCCTTGTACTGACGATGGTTAAGCCCTCGGGAACGAATAAAATTGATGGTTTTTACTACCGCATTCTAAACATTCTGGACTCGAATAGACTTAGAACACAAGTTCCGTTGGTGGATAATGCAATGAAGAACTATCAAACCATCTTTTTGCACATTTAATCCAGTTGCTTCATCATTCAAAATTCCGATGAAACCTTTATATAAGCCGACCATAGAAGGTACACTGTATGTGCATACTGCAACTCATTTTGACCATGGCAAGCCAAAACTTGTGAATACCTTTTGAACTTCATTAAAAATGTCCTCTTCAGTAGTGATTTTTTTTAGTGGCTGTAAAGCAATCAATTCCTCAATAACAGTGAACTCTTTATCAACACTTCGAATAAATATGGCCAGTTGAGCTGTGTCAGACAAATCGATGCTCTCGTCTAATGCTATGAAAAATGATTCAAAACCAGCCATACGGTTAGTCAATGTTGTTTTTATATCGTTAGTCATTATTTCTATACATTGAGCAACAGTTCGTCTCGACAAACGAATTTTTTCAATTTCTTTTTTCTTTTCAGGATACAATTTAAAACCCTTCAAACTTTTAACATACACTCCTTGATGAATTCTCCCTCGGCAAATGGTTTTAAAGACTACCAATTTGGAACTAACTATAAAACTAGCTTTCACAACATTATTAAGTTGTGTTCATTGTTTATGAAACATTTGCTGCTGTTTTTCCAAATTTGAGTTAAGGTTCTGGATTTTGTCTTTGTCCTGTCAGTGAGTGCAGTATAGGATGTTTAGTTGAGTAATGCTTCTTTGCATTGAATTCTTCCTCACTGAAATGGATTCATTACACAACAAACAAATAAGCTTACCATTGTGCAAGATAAAAAACAATTCTTCAGTTCATTTTTGTTGCAACTGGCGACCCTCTGCATCTACTTTTAGTATATTTCCACCAGACATCATTTTTGTTTACTTTTAGTTCGATAAACTTAATAACAAAATGTGATTAATAAGCACTCAAGATGCACACAAAGTCACAATGCAAATTGAGGGCATTAACAGTTCGCTAGGATATCGCTTGTCGAAGTTATCACCTCGGTAGCTGAAATAGAACTGAACTAAAGTTCGGGCCATCCACCCGCTTATATAGGCAAAATGAAGGAATGATCTAGAATCATCTAGTGTAGAATAATTGAGAAGCAATAATCTTTTGTTGCGCCGCCAGTGAAGCGGCAAACATTAAAGAATTTGTTGTTTGCCGCCTCACTCTTTGATGATCGCCCCACTCGGCTTGCTTGCTCACTTGATTCCTTAAGTACATATGAATAAGCCGTGTAATTTTTTTTTGTTGGGTTTTTCAAAATGTCTCTCGGGCCGGATCAAATCTTACAGCGAGCCGGATGCTTACATATGTCGTAAACTATTAATATTTAATAAATTTGAAAAAAGATCCTTAAAGAAGAGAAAAGTGCCTATAGAGAACCCCTAATTCCCAGAACTCTACTTCCATTATTTATAATTTAAATTTAATTAAAAATGGGTCTCCACGCGGCATTTTAAGATAGCGTGCGCTAAGTCGAAATCGAGTACTTCACACTAAAAAATTTTTTAATATATTAACATAAAAATTTGAATAAATTGTGGTGTATTCAGGACACTTCATAGAATTTATTCTCGTTGGAAATTTAATTTAGTCAATTTTATAACAAGTTAAACAATTGTTAATTAACAATTTATTTCTTAGGTTTCTAAAGTTAAAATCTTCAAATTTTTATAAATAAATCCGCATTAGTTACAAAAGATTAATAATAAATACGATGTTTAATAACTTATTTCAAAGATCGTTCAATCTCTAAATAAATAACTTGAATGTTGATTGTCGTATTTTTAATAGTTTAAAATTTATTTTCGTTTTTTAGTAGACAAATGAAGCAGCCGGTGCAACTTTTGCAGTGTGCATTTTTCTAAAGTACAATTAAAAATCGAGAATTTTTTTTCTATTCTTTGTTATACATCGTTGTTTGTGCAATTTTTATGAGTTTCAGAAAAAAATAACAAAATTTTGGTTTTGTTTATAACAAAATTTTAAAGTAATAAACAATGAAATGGTTAACAATTTTTTTGAGAATTGTCAATTATGATTTTTAAAAGAAAAACAATTTCTTAACCTATAACTTAAACAATAAAAACATAAAAAAGAATTACAAACAATTGAATATATTTTTTTTTAAATAAACAATAATATATATGTAAAAAAAAATTAATTTTCTTGAAGTGTTTAATTTGTACATTTGTTAATGAAAAAATAATTAAAATTTTAAAAAAAATCTTGTATATTTATTATGATAATAAGTCAGTTTTTATTTAAATTAAAAATTTATTATGAGACATGTATTGAAGTTTTTTAAACTTTCATGACGTGGTCTTGTTAAGTATGTATAAAGAAGAGCTTCACGAAGTGAAAAAAAATTAATTCTATTATTTAAACATTTTTTATATGCTAATGAACGCTTTCGATACATTTTCCTGGACATTATTCCAGATCGAATTAGTTATCACACGTATTTTTAGGACCAATATCTCTATTTTTCACCATTTTCAACTTGTTACCTAGACTGTTAGATATTTTCAGTATTTTGTGTATTTTTTGTTACCTATCTTAATATATTTTATAATGTTAAGTGCTCTTTGCACACAACATATACTTCACTTCACTTCTTCTCTCACCAATATTGGTAATCATGTAGAAGACTATATATTTGTGTCAGCTTCACCTCCATATGAAATAAAAGTAATTCCTCATTAGGAAGTAACAAAAAAGAAACTAGGCGTTGTTAAAACATAAAAAGAGACATAAGAAAGAAAAGTAAATGAAGATAGTGGAAAAAAAAGGGAAGAAAAGGCAGTATATATACTTATAAACACAGACAATATATACAGTAAATAATACATATACGTAGAGTAGATAGATATTATTTATGTGATTCTATTTACTATTTTATGTTATTATGGCTATTGAATGAGATATGGTGGGATAGGATTGAGTTAGAGGCATAGGATAGGAGAGAAGGAATGCTAATTGGGAGAGGGACACCAGAGTCTAAGAAAGAGTTTAGAATATGGTAGCGATCATACAAAGGACAGGAAAGAAAGATTTGGTTCAAGTCCTTGTCGTCCAGACTGCATTCGCATACCGATGTATTTCTGATGGGAAGTTTAGCTAGGTGCACTAGGATGGAAGAGTGATAAAGTCTCATCCTGCAAATGGTTGATGTAGCTCGTTTGCTAAATTTGAGTTTAAAAGACCAGGACTTGGAAGGAATGGAGGGTTGACTATGGAAATAATGGACCCCTTTAGACCTTTTGGAGATCGACCAGTGATGAGCCCACGAAGAAAGCAGTCATTTTTCAGACAGAGCAACCAAATCTTGCGTGTAATTAATATAGGGGATCATATCCCCATAAGAGGTTGCTTCTTTCGCTACCAGGTCCACGTGTTCGTTTCCAGCAATACCCAAATGGCCGGAAACCCAGGCCAATACAATCTGTAAATCTTTTTCATGACATTGGTCGATTTTTTTTTTATTTCCATTATTTAGGGGTTGTGAGTTTTGGACTTGAAACGGTTTGATTGGAGGGATTCGAGAGAACTACAGAAATCAGACAGTATGAGCGTGTGATGCAATTATAATAGTAGGGCGTACTAAACGACTTTCAAAATGGCACGACATTCGCCTGTAAACACCGAGCTTTCGGGGGTGCATCTGACTTTCTGAACTATATTGTATTGGGGGTGGAATGTACCAACACGGACGCATTCCGCTTCAGAGAGCTTATAAGAGTCAGTAAAGATAATATGTCACCCCAATCTAGAGAACGGTTTTCTCTATTATGGAGCGGAAGTAGAGATCCGCACTAGGATCGTTCTTTGAAATACCGACGTCCAAAACAGTTCTAGATTTCGAGGTTATGGTTTTGAACGAATAGTTAAAAAGGGGTAATATTTTAATAGAATAGAAGTTAGCGTCTATGGCTTGAAGTCTCTGGAAGCTAATAACAAGGCACGGAGTTTTTCTTGACCCATCATGTTGTACGGATTCAGGGAATTTAGACGGTGTGGATAACAAATAAATTAAGGGGTGGTTTGAAAACCGCAGTGATTTGGATAAGAAATAACAAGAATTTTAAATAATTTTGCGACTAATTTATATGGACAACATTTAAAAAGAGTTTCACTAAGCAAATTATTTATAGCTTTCTTAATTAAACAGCAATTGAGATTTTTATGGGTAGGAACGTTTTTAATATAACTGTATATATAAAATGCCCACATCAATAAAAACACATTAAATCTTATTTTTGGCTTTACAATTTTGGTCGTATGTGTTTAGTAGTGAAAAGCTTTAACTTTATTTTAGGTTAAGAGGCTTGTTCTTTTACTACTGTACGCTGATTATATTAGTGATATATTAGTCTTTTCTAACAACATTCGCCAGTAGTGTGATCACATTGTCCGAAATCGACGCTTAACATGCTTTTCGACGTACGGTATGAATTGTTTGAACTAAAAGCTCGTTGGTCAAGGCACACGTCAGAATAATTCTGAACCCGATAGTACAGAGTGCAAATAATTTGTACCCTGTCGGGTTCTGAGCCAACACTCTTGGTTACTTGGCTACTTTGGATCGTTAATTTATTTTGCTAAGTTGGAATAAATAGAGAAATAGTTTTTAAATTCTCTAACAGAAATTATAAATGGATAAAGAATATCTAGCTACACAATTAAAAAAAAAGATTTATTTCAAAAAACAAAAAAAAATATTTTTCGTTAGCTTTTACCCTGTGTGGATATATAATCCATTCCTCATTTTCTATTAAATAATCTTATTAATATTAATACCAATTCGATCGGATCAATACCGAATCAGATTTGAATTCCGATTTCACATTATTTTCCAATTCGATCTTATACTCTGTGCTAATCCTGCATCCCCTTTTTTTTCCAAAATGTTATCGCTCTTGATTCCAATGTCTATCCCTCTTCCGATACGATTCCAATTTCTTGTAAATTATTGCATAAAGATGAGGTTGTATTGGATTAGTGGCAGGTATAAAACATCATGCGCATAATTCAATAGTACATTGTGTGACTAGGGATGAAACAAAACGTTTTCAGACCAGAGTGAAGTTGGCTGCCCAGCGAGCGAGCAACTCGGTCTGAAATCGTCATTCTCATCACGCGTCACCACTATATTTTCATATCAACTGTATTGAAAATGCTAGTTTCATTGTCTGGAACCGACAAGAACTAGATTATTTCAAACAAATAGCGATAATACCATTTTATTACGTAAATTTATTGAGGAAATCAAAAATTACAATTCAAGAACTTTCGATTTCGACGGTTAGAATGACAATTATAAAGGCATGAAATAAACAAAAGATACTCTGACAGGATTGAAAATAAATCTGCAACTTCGTTCAGCGGGCAGAAAATGATCAATTGCTGCCCGGCGACGGTCGCATTGGTTTGAAATTGACTAGTTTCTGTTGGCTCAACAGGCATGAAGCATTTTCAATGCAGGCGATATGAAAAAACTATTTTGTTTGTTTGTTAATTTTATCTAAATCCATTTAGTCGTCTATGCATAATTGAATTACAAACAACCAAACATATCGACACAAAGTATTGCATTAGCTATATTTGACAATAGGATATAATACTGACAAAAGACGCAGTGTAAAAACATATTATTTGTTTTAACTCACTATGTTTTTTTATTATTAAACCTTTATTATTAGTCAGGAGGTTACTATCGTATTGTTAATAGTCTCTCTTATTTGTCCTTTCGCTCCACTTGATCCTCTCACACTACATCTCCCTCACTTCTCTTCCTCTCGATCTGCATAGCTCGCTTAAACCCCTCGCCTTCTTTAAACAAAACAAATAATAAACATGGCCAGCAAAATTATAATTAATGACTTTCAAATTTTCTATTTATAAAGAAGAGTAGCTTTTACCCGTGGCTTCGCTCGCGTTGGAGCCCTTAAAGAAATATGAAACATCATTACATTCCAATAAAACTGAATCAATGTGATTCAGTATTTAAAAATTACTACATACAATGAAATTTGAAAAACTGAAAACATGCTTTATTGAAATAATTTACTATAACAAAAATTAAAATGTAATTCAGTAAAACAAATAATTCACTAAAAAAAAATAATTTTGAGTTTTAACAATTTAAAAATATAAAATGCAGAGATTATTCTAGAGTATTTTCGTATACTATGTTGTAAGTTTTTCCGCCCAGTGCAAAAATGTGTCAATTTTGGGCATTAGACACACGCGAACAGGCTACTTATAGTTGACCATGAGAGAAACATGGCTTTTCTAAGTGCACTTCTGCTAACTGTAATGTCTGCCCTTGTGCTTTGTTTATAGAAACAGCAAAGCTGAGCTTGACAGAAAACTGTATTCTTTTGACTTGAAATGGAAGGTCAGTGGAAACAATCGGAATCCGAAGTATGATGACACTTTCTCCCTTATCGACAGCTGTTAAAATAGTGGCACCATGAAGATTCTGACCTAATTTCGTAATGCGAAGCCTTGTTCTATTACATAACCGAGGAGCATCTAGATTTCGCATAAACATTAGTGGTATTTTCGTCTAAAGTTTGTGTGACGGTACACCTGACAGTTCAAGGGAATTTAAAAACTTTACAGGATATGAAGTACTTAGTTCCGTATCCCGGATTGTATTCATTAACAAATACTGCTTGATATCTCCATGCACCCCTTTTAAAATTGCGGCATTAATTCTATTAACCACTTAATTTCTTGGTGCCAATATTTCTCTTGCGTACAACCACCGGTCACTACTCAAATTTTGTTGTAATTCCGGAAAAACACGAGCAATGAGATCCACATTATTTTCTACTAGATTATAAAATTTTCTTGAAAGTGAAATATAACCTTCATGGTCAACGTCTAAACAACCATCACCGATTTTCAACAACATTTCTGCGTAAAGTCCCGGATCTATGTCGTTATGAAGATGAACTCTCATATTCGTTTTCAAACTGGATTTTTCAACTTTTGACCATAAGCTTGATGATTTCACGCATGCTTGAATTTCATCTGCTGGTGTTCCCCTCTGAACGACTGGGAGAGTTTTTCGTAAATCACCAGCCAATAAAACTACCATTCCTGCCATTATACCTGTACTATCTCATAAGTCCTGAAGAGTCCGGTTTAAAGCCTCAATAGGCCTCTCGTCGGACATTGTACTTTCATCCCACACTAGAAGCTTACACTCTTGTAGCATCCTACCTCGCGAGCTATTTTTACTAAAATTACATATAGGAAATTCTTCCTGTGCAAGATTCAATGGTAATTCTAAAACGGAATGTGCCGTACGGCCGCTGTTCAATATTGTCGCGGCAATATCGGAAGAAGCTACAGCAATTGCTATTTTTTGGTCTTTTCAGGCAAACATTAATAATAAGTTAGCAAAAATGTTTTTCCGGTTCCTCCAGGTGCGTCGAGAAAAAAGAGTGCACTGTTGCCAGATTGTGTTTTACTCAAAACTTGATGGAAAACATGATTTTGCTTTGGAAATAATTGAGGAACTAATTCAGTCACTTGATGTTGCAGTGCTCTAAAATCATAGCCTAACTCTTGAAGAATTTCATTATTAAAATCATCTCCATTGTCTCGTCGAAGACTTTGCATTCCAAGATCATTTAGCTTTTTACCAACCATTTAAAAAACCTTGTTTTCTATTATAATTAGCGTTTTGTTGTAGATATGTTTATTGAAAGTCATATCTGTGTGCCCTTGCTGCAGTTGATGTCAAATATCCTCCGCCATGTATTCTTTGTACTTATCCGAAAGAGTTTGTGGATTAGAAAAATTCCCAACAGCTGAAGCTATCCCTACTAATATTATAAATTGATTATCATTAAACTTTGTATACATATTCTAAGATGTACACGAGGGGCGGCTGATAAGTCCGCGGCCTAAGGCATTAAATGAAAGAAAAGTACGAGTATTTTATTTTTATTTTTCAATATAGTCTCCCTCAAGCGAAATACATTTTTCACATCTGGTGTATAACGCCTTCAAACCGCCCAAAAAATATTCCTTTTCTTTGCAGTCAAAATGGCTTTCTACAGCCATCTTCATTTGATTGTCATCAACAAATCTACGACCACGTAACTCCTTTTTTAAATTGGAAAAAAGGAAATAGTTGCTGGGAGCCAGATCTAGGCTGTAAGGTGGCTGGTCAATTTCCGAGAAACCCGTGTCCTTCAGGGCCTGCCTCGAAACCCCCGCCGTGTGGACAGATGCATTGTCTTGTAAAAACAGCACTCCGCTCGATAACTTCCCACGTCGCTTCTGTACGACTGCCTCTCGTGCCTGAGCCAATAAATTCGCGTAATATTGGCCATTCATAGTAGTCCCCTTTGGCAAGTAATCAATTAGTAAAACATCTTCACTATCCCAAAAAATTGTCGCCATAAGCTTCGATGCCGACTTTTGAACCTTGAATTTCTTCGGCGGCCTTTCTCCTTTTTTCGTCCATTGCATGAACTCCTGTTTAGATTCCGGATCGTATTGACGAACCCAGGTTTCACCACGGTTACAATTCGGTCGCAAATTTCGTCTATATTATCCCCGACTAACTCCAAAAAATCCTTACTTGTCTGAAGTCGCCGCTGCTTGTCAAACGGCGTTAGCATTTTTGGGACCCAACGCGCACTGATTTTTCTCATATTCATATGCTCGTGTATAATTTCTCCAACTCGTTCTTTACTAATCCGCAACTCTTAAGCTATCTGCCATAATTTTATTCTTCGGTCGGCCAGTACAAATTTTTCGATTTTTCAAACATTTTCCTCCGTCACTACCGTCACAGGACGCCCTGGGCGAGGATCATCTTCACAGCTCTCTCGTCCTTGTTGAAATAAGCGAGCCCATTTTTTGACCATCGTATACGAAGGCGCAGATTCCTGAAGAACTGATACCATGTCTTCAAAAATTTCTTTGGGCGTTTTTCCTTTCTTTACGAAATACTTTATTACGGCGCGATGTTCAATATTACTGAGATTTGACGATTCGGCTGACATGATGACGTTTGTGCTTCGACAGATAATTTGTTAATGACTTTAATAACGAAAGGAAGCTATATTTATACTAACAAGAAGTGTAGCAATTAGTGGTAATAGTTGTGAAATAATGAGTCATCGCTAAGTACCTTGGGCCGCGGACTTATCAGCCGCCCCTCGTAGAAAGGACATAGGATACTTCTTATTAAAGAAAAATTACGGAGGGCAAAAAAAAATATTTTGGCTGACATGATTGGTCGTCAAAAATTTTAAAAATCCAGCAACTTCAACGCTAATAAAATGCAAATCCTAGGTGCTGTATTACCGACATAGTAAAAAAAAATTTCAGCTTTCATTACATGCATGAAATGCCCCCCTAGAAATATTTATTTTTGTAATTGAACTACCAAGCTAATAGCGGCTTACAAAAGGCAACTATGCTATAAATTTCATCTATATACGTCTTGTAGTTATTGAATAAAATGCCTGTGACATACAGACGAACGGACGGACAGACGGATATGACGCAACTATAAGGGTTTAATTTTTAGGATTCCGAGCCAAAATGGTATAAATTTTAGTCGCTTATAACTATAAAAATAAATACTTAGGTATGTCAACTACTATTATTAAACTAGTATAAACTAAAGCGCGTATCTTAATGGCACTTACGTCCTTTTGCTGAGAACCGTAGTTTTTCGACAATAATGCATAAACTATATAACCGATCATGTTCAGCATAATGTTCTTTGAAAATATTTATTAAGAGTTATCTTTGTTTATTCTTTAATATTTTTTGAACTTACGGTTGTAAAAATAAAGGGGGGGACACAATTGCTGCTAATTTCGGAACGATTATTTTCGAAATTGTTAACGTAATCAGAAAAATTGCTAAAAATACTTAAAGTGTTTTTAAAAGAACTGTTGAAATATGTGTCACATGTTGATGTTTGCTGAAAAAAATTTTTTTCAGATTCTGTTACATGTGTGGAGTATCCGCCCTAAAATATTTATTTTTGTTATTTAATTATTAAAGTAAGTAGCGACTTATGCAAGACACCTATACTATAAATTTCATCAATATACATCTTGCAGTTTTTGAGTAAAATGCCTGTGACTTATGGACGGACGGACGGACATGATAAAACTATAAAGGCTCCGTTTTTGCCATTTGGGCTCGAAACCCTAAAAAAGTACAAAAATTGTTGATAATGGTTTTGGTAAACGCAATTTTTTTGATTAATTGAATATTTTCGGAATTAATCGCTCCAAAAGTAACAGAAAATGTGTCCTGCCCTCTATTTTCCAAACCATAAGTTCAAAAAGTACGAAAAAATTACAAAGATAACGTTTAAGAAATACTTTCAACGAAAACTATTTTGAAGATCGTGGGATTTACGTTTTTGAATTACATATCTCCGAAAAACTACACTTTTCAAGAAAAGGACATAAGTGTTATGAAGATACGCTCTTTTGCTGACGCACTTAGTTTATACTAATTTAATAGTAATAGCCGACATACCTATTTGTTTTTTTAGTTATAGGCGTTTAAAGTGCTTATACCTATTCTGTGAGGGAAACATGAAAAAAATTGTAACAACGAAGTTTTTTTCATCTGTAGTGCATTTCTCTGTAGTAACCGCTTCGGAACCCTAAAATAAACATAGTCCAACATGCTATTAGTCAGTTTTTTTTTTCATTACAGATGACGTGAGACAAATAGAAAAAAGTCTGTTCTTATTTTATGGCTGCCTCTATCTTATCTTTACTCTAAGGGACCTCCATACATAACACGTTAGGTTATAAGTGCTAAGTCTTCAAGTTTTCCGATTTTTCTTTCTGTTTGTTTCTATTAATATTAATATATTAAATAATAATATTAGTCATTCAGACACTTATTGACATACAATAATAATAACAGCACACATTGTTGAATATAAAGTACATTATTTAATTATTTTACAATATTATTGGAGAATTCATTGGAGAATATCATTATCACAATCTTGATGACTGATGTTCTCTCACCGTACGCTTAATGCGCAATTTTTTGTCATGTATTAATAACTTATCGTCAGCGATGTTCTAATCAACAATAATATCTTTAAGAAAAAAGCTATACCTTTCTAAAATGCAACGCATTATTGACTCAGAATCATTACTTTTAATTAGTACTTCCTGCAACTCGTACTTTTGAGGATTGTTTGATTGTCGGTTTTTAAAGAATAAAAAAGGAATTTACCGGATATACCATTCTTAGTCCACGTTTATACTCTTTCGATTCATACAGATAGCTGTCCCTGAAAAAGTTGAAATGCAATGTTGACATTACATGTTCTTGCCCGATATTTTAAAGATTTAAACCTTAGAGTAAAGACAGCATAAAGACTGCCTGAAGAAGACTGAAAATTTATTGTGCACGACAGAATAAATAATACAGATACTATATAATAAATAATATGTAACATATAAAAATAATAGCATTGTAAAATAGAATAATTATAATATGGTAAATAAAGTCGCATAACCCCCACTCCACTGCCGGACGCCCGCCCCTTTTTTTCGCATCTGTCACGCCGGCCGAGCGCCCTCTGTCGCATGTATATAAACAGGCGCTCGACCGGCATTAAGGCAGTCTCATCGAAACAGGTATCAAGAGAAGAGCTCCGAACAGTGGTGTGGGAAATAAAGTGAATTCGGTGTTTTACTAAGACCAGCCTAAAGTCGGCATCCCCGACATTGGTCATCATCGAGCCGGATCAGTGAAATCAGTGAAATACCGATAATAGTGATAGTGCAAAACAAGTGCGAACGTTGTCAAAGTGAACATTCCCACGCCGTCAGTTGACAATAAAATAGATACACGGCCACAATACCGTGTCGCGATCGCGGTCAAATATCAAAGTAGTACATACACGGCCACAATACCGTGTTACGATCGCGTTAGTTCGATACGATTAACTTATCGTGTGCATAGTAAATAAAGTTTTTGGCAAAGTGCAGGGCGGTGTTTCACGAAATTGCCCCCGAATTAAAATTCGGCTATATCGATCGCAGTTCAGTGAAATATAATTGCGCACCGCAAAACTAAAAGTGAGAAACCACTATGCCAACCACAAGATCGAACCACGGCCGTAAAGGAGATACCTCTGCCGCGCGGGTCCAGCCAATAGCCATCGGCGCACCACCAGTGATGGAATCACCCGAGTCACCGAGCGAAACAACCATCGCGGCGCCTACTACAGTACCCGCCACTGACGTCACGCAAAGACCACTATCGATACATGGCGCACGCTCGATTAACTCAAGACGAACAATACGACAGATCACTATAGCTCAAGCAAAGGAGCGACTAGCGAGAGCCGAGGCCGAATTAGCACGCGCATCACTAGAGAGAATAGAGGCGGAGTCGGCATTATCGGAAGACGACGCCGCATCACAAATAGATAAAGCAGCCAAAAGAGTGGGCTGAAAGTCAACACCCCGAGGAATATGAAGCATTACCGCCGATCACAGCGCCACCTGCGCCGGCCGCGCATACACAAAGCAATAATATCGATGTGACAGCGCTGGCGGCGGCCATTGTTCAAGTAAGCCGCACATCAGCACCGCCCAAATATGTACAAGAACTGCCGCTGTTTGATGGAACAAGCGGCGAATGGCTGAATTTTAAGGCGACGTTCAGAGACACAAAACAATTTTTCTCGAACACTGAAAATCTAATACGCCTACGCCGAAGTCTAAAAGGGATGGCCAAGGAGGCAGTTAATTGCTTATTCTACGGCGAAACAAATCCCGAAGAGGTGATGCGCACTCTGGAAGCCAGATTCGGCCGCCCGACGCACTCGTAATCGCCGAAATCGAAAAGCTACGAGCATTACCGAAACTCACCGACAGCGCCCGCGATACGTGCATCGCCGCCACGAAAGTAAACAACATAGTGGCAACGATGAAAGCGCTGAATAAAGAAACTACCTAAATAACCCGACCGCGATAAGAATAGTGTTAGAAAAGCTAACGCCATCGCTACTATACAGATGGTACGATTACATCGCGACGCAGAAGGAGGATTCAGCCGAGCTACCTCATATGGCTGAATTTTTGAACCGAGAGGCCGAACGATGCGGCCGATACGCCGCGCCGGAAGACCTACACGCCCGCCTAAGTGGAACCAGTGAAACGAAAACCCGACGAATACAACGAGCACACGCGACGCACCACCGAGAGATAGCTAGCACAGCATACAAGGCCAGATCATGTCTGATATGTAATGGTGACCACCCCATGAGCGCGTGTGCTACGTTTAAAGAAGCGACAATAGAAGAACGATGGGAATATTGTAAGAAACGGAACGCGTGCTTCAGGTGCCTCATGAAAGACAATTTCGCCATCGCTGTCCCACGAAGCCCTGCGGCGTCGATAGCTGCCGAGGGACACACCATCGAATGCTGCACAACAGCGAGCGACCGCCCACGAGTCGGAGCGGCTCATCGACACAAGAATCGAGCTGCCAAGCGGTCGTGACGTCAGCACGTCCCTCCAAACCAAAGGCGCACCTAAAATTGTTCCGATACGCCTAACAGGCCCAAAGGCGAATATAGACACTTACGCACTACTAGATGAGGGTTCAACAATCACACTCATCGACGCAGCCGTCGCCGAAGCCGTAGGGGCGGCTGGAACGCCGGAGCCTTTCACATAGAAGGTGTCGCCGGCACCGCCGTAGACGCGAGCATCGCAACGCGTCACACTAGAGATACGAGGCCGCCACCATAAGAAAACGCACCAAATCACTGCACACACTATGGACCGTCTAAATCTTTTTACGCAAACGGTCGATCGAGATGAGATTGTCGCGCATAAACACCTGCGAGACATCGCCAACGACTTGTGCTACGAACACGCGCATCCGACAGTACTCATTGGCCAGGATAACTGGCCGCTTATAATAACGAGGGCAGTCCGTGGCGGTCGAAAATCGGAACCGGCTGCGTCCTACACTGAACTCGGTTGGGTACTCCATGGTGGCGGAGTTGTACAAGCGCATCAAGTGCACTGCGCAAGGTGGACTCCAAAACAACAAGAAGCGGCACAAATCGAAGTTCTATTAAAACAATACTTTGACCTAGACAGCCTAGGAATCGAACCTAAGCGCCCCGCCAGCGACTCCGACCAACGCGCACTAGACATACTGCGCGCCAGAACGAGACAGAATGATGAAGGGCGCTACGAGACGGGGCTGCTATGGCGCAGCAATGAGGTGCGACTACCGAATAATTATGAAGCAGCACTCTCCCGCTTAATCAAACTGGAAAAACGTCTAGATCAAAACGAAGCTTTGAAAAAGGCCTACGAAGCACAGATGGCGCATACAATAGAAAGTGGCTATGCCGAGATCGCCGCCGACCCGCCGCGTGAAGGTAGAACATGGTACCTACCCCATTTCGCTGTAGTCAACCCGGCGAAACCGAAACCACGCATAGTGCACGATGCGGCGACGCGGGCTCGAGGCACAAGCCTAAATGAAAACTTACTCACCGGCCCAGATCTACTGCAGTCGCTTCCAGCCGTGCTTATGAAGTTCCGACAACATCGAGTGGCTGTAGCGGCGGACATCAAAGAAATGTTCCTACAGATTGAGATCGCAGAAGAAGACCGCGACGCACTAAGATTTCTATGGCGAAGCGACCGGCGGGACAGCCCACCGAGTACCGCATGACGCGCGTCATCTTCGGTGCAGCATCATCTCCCTGCACGGCGATCTACGTAAAAAATGCAAACGCAGAAAAACATCGAGAAAGTTTCCCGCAGCCGCCACAGGAATAGTAGAAAACCACTACATGGATGACTACCTACAGAGCTTCCCTACGACGGAGGAAGCGATCAAAATAGCTCGCGAGGTGGCTTTGGTTCATAGCCGTGCTCACTTCAACCTGCAAAAATGGCGGTCGAACGATGAACCCACGCTGAACGCACTAACACCCGAACCGCGACAAGTGGACAAGAAGCTGAACTGCGGGACGAATGAAGAAAAGTGCTCGGTCTTATCTGGCGACCCAAATCAGACACGCTGGCGTTCGACTTAGACCTAAAGCACATTCAAAGAAATAATGTTAGGCCAGAAAAGACCGACCAAACGAGAGATCCTGAGAACAGCTATGAGTGTTTTCGATCCATTAGACCTAGCCGCGCCACTCACTATCGCTGCGAAGAGAATACTACAAGCTACTTGGAAGCTGGGCACCGATTGGGACGAAGAGGTACCGGACGACGTCTACAAAGATTGGAATACCTGGCTAGAGCACCTGCAGGCCCTGAAGAAACTGGACATTCCACGGTGCTACCCGGGCTGTACACACGCAGTGAAAAGGGAGCTGCATACGTTCGTGGACGCCAGCGAACACACATATGCTGCGTCTACATATTGGCGTACAACAGCGGCCGACGGATCCATCAACGTATCACTAGTGATGGCAAAGGCACGAGTCGCACCGCTGAAGATAACCTCTGTTCCACGACTTGAGCTTCAAGCAGCCGTCATGGGAGTGCGACTGGCGCGCTGCACCGAGGAAGACCACGACGTCAAACCCGACCAGCGAGTGTTCTGGACCGACTCGAGAACAGTCCTTACATGGATCAAAACGGGGGCACGAGCGTATAAGCCGTTCGTGGCTCACCGGCTCGCCGAGATCGAAGAAGAAACGAAGACAACGGAATGGCGCTGGGTGCCTACAGCACATAACGTGGCCGATGATGCGACTCGCGAACCGCCGGCCTACTTCGATCAAGCGCACAGGTGGTTCCGCGGTCCCGAGTTCTTGCGACATCCCAAGGAAGAGTGGCCAAGCGAAACGCGAGCGATCGCACGCTCACCACCCACGGGGGAGGAGCGCACACGGACAGACATCATCCAAGCACTACCAGATATCACACGATTCTCGTCCTGGCAGAGATTACGCCGAGCCACAGCCCGAGCTCTGCAATTTATAGATCGGTGCAAAGCGGGACGTGGCCTTAGAGAAGGGACGCATGCGATATCGCACAGAAGAACACAGAAAACGGAGCAAAATGATCCAAACTGGCGTCAAACTTTGAAGAAAGTAAAGAAAATCGATAAAACGATACACACATCAGCGAACAAGAGAAAATTTGTATTACTTGAAGCGAGGTATTTGCGGCAAGCAGAATTGTTGTGGCTGCAAGCAATACAGAAAAAGAGTTTCGAAAGCAAGCTCGCCGCAGTCAAAGCCGCGCTGCCGTTGTCACGAACGAGTCGCATACGAAATCTCGCTCTAGAGATCGACGCAAGCGGACTCTTGTAAAACGAGAGTAGCAGCCGCATCGGATGTAACCACCGAAACAAAGGCCCGCCAGTGGTCGACGGTCACCACCCCTACGTCCGACTCTACGTGCAGGCCGTACACGAGCAACTACATCACGCGGGAGTAGAGGCAACAACAAATGAGGTTAGACAGCGACTCTGGGTGCTGCGAATGAGACCCACCATACGCACCGTGATAAAGAATTGTTTGCGGTGTCGCATACGACGTGCCACGCCCGGCGAACCGCCGACTGGTAACCTGCCTGCAGCTCGCTTAGCGCACCATCAGCGACCGTTTTCATACGTCGGTCTTGATTATTATGGACCCTATAATGTTGCGATCGGAAGACAGCACCAGAAGCGCTATGTGGCGCTTTTCACATGCCTAACGACAAGAGCGGTTCACCTGGAGGTGGCGGGAGGACTCAGTGCTGACAGCGCCATACTAGCGATTAGGCGCATGATGGCACGAAGTGCTCCAGTCGAGATCTGGAGCGACAACGGGACCAACTTCCATGGAGCTGACGCGGAATTACAGAAGACCGCCCGCGAAGCCGCGGCACAAGAGGCATCAGCACGAGCGATCGACTGGCGCTACATCCCCCCGGCGCCCCTTTCATGGGTGGAGCTTGGGAGGCTTGTACAATCCATAAAGCGAGCATTGGCCGTCACGCTACGAGAGATGCCCGAAGGAAGGGTGTTCACAACCCTCCTACTCGAAGCCGAATACACGGTAAATAGCCGTCCGCTCACACACGTGTCCGTGTCAGCCGACGACCCGGAAGCCCTGACCCCGAATCATTTTTACTGGGGGTCCGGGTGCTTACCGGTCGTTCAGCAACTCCGACACCTACGGCCGCCAGCAGTGGCGCCACGCCCAGAGACTCGCCGACATGTTCTGGACTCGCTGGATACGAGTACCTACCCACGCTGCAATACCGGCGGGAGCCGGTAGGCCGCGGTAATCCACTCGCAGTCGGGGACACAGTCATCGTGGTCGACGGGACGCTACCAGGAACGCCTGGATGAGAGGGCGTGACAGCCACATACCCAGGCAAAGACGGCGTAGTTCGAGTAGCGGACATCACAACGAGTACTGGTATCCTACGATGTCCGACGAAGAAGTTGGTCGTGCTCCCGAGATAAAGGATTGCGAGAATCGCAACGGCGGGAGGATGTGCACGACAGAATAAATAATACAGATACAATATAATAATAGTATAATAAACTATGTAATAAATAATATGTAACATATAAGAATAATAGCATTGTAAAATAGAATAATTATAATATGGTAAATAAAGTCGCGTAACCCCCACTCCACTGCCGGACGCCCGCCCCTTTTTTTCGCATCTGTCACGCCGGCCGAGCGCCCTCTGTCGCATGTATATAAACAGGCGCTCGACCGGCATTAAGGATGGTGTGGGAAATAAAGTGAAGTCGGTGTTTTACTAATACCAGCCTAGAGTCGGCATCCCCGACATTTATGAAACTGCCATCCATACATATGGTTCTTACCAACATCTGCAATTCTGCACAATCTCCTTTGACAAAAAGAGACACATGCAGTTTGTTTTCCTCTCGAAAATCAGCATACGCTCTTAAAAAGTTTAGGAGACCTCTTGGACTTCTTTAATATGCAGTTAAATTTAAAAGCTGTTGTTATATTTAATTTAGTCTTATGTGAAAATATGGCAATCAAGAGTATTTTCTGAAAAGTGGTAATTTTGGTTTTTGTCAATTTCTCTTGTTTTCCATAGCGTTTGCGATATACAGAAAATTCTCAGATCCCCTGGAATATCAAGATATTTCGTGTCAGGATGCAAATCTCATTTAAGACGGATGCAAAACGTTATCTTATTCATGAGATTCCAAGATATAAAAATGCATTAATAATGCAAAAGTAACTTTTTGTACCGTCAACATATTCTCAAAAATAATGATTACTTTCCAATATTAAAATTATGTGTGGATAGTACTTCATATCAAAAAACCAGTGAATTCCAATATTTCTTACAAAATTATGATTTGCTTTTAAATTAAGTATAAGGAAAATGATGTTTAATTGGCATCGAAATCGTTAATTTACAAATCTTTTAAACAGATTTATTTTGTATTAGCCGTTTTATCCACCCGCTTTACTATAGGTAAATTATAATTTAGTAATGATTGTTTCTGATCCCGTCATTACTCTCTATTTCGATTGCAGTCCTGTTTTCTATTCCAATGCCGGTCCCAATGACGATCTTGATCCTTTCTTGGGCAACGCTGCTATTTTTGTGATTTTATACTTTTTTTTGTGTATAAAAAGTCTTCTGTTTTCATTAATTAATTAATTAATCTGTCTTCTGATTATCAACCAGCAGATGATCTACTTCTTTTCAAGGGACATTGCTAAGTTTCGACAACGAAACAATGCACATTTTACATGTATAAAAATTTTTAGCTTGTTTTATATGTTTAAAATGTAAAGGTCATCTCTGTTTTAGCACAACAATATTGAATACAAATTAAATCTAGCGCTAAAAGAGCTGAAATTATTAAGTCAGCATTTGATATAACCTGTAAAATAAAAATTACAGTATCAATAAAGTCCAAACAAGAAATAAATAGGTATCGTGGGTTTTACTATTCTAATAGTCACCATTATTTTTATATCGTTTTTTCGTTGTCCTTGGGCAGTAAATTCATTATTTTAATTATTTCCAATAGAATTTTTGAAATACTGGTAAATAAACACTAAGTAAACAGTGAATAATTTGGTGTGAAGCGAAAGAGAGTTGAAATTCAGCAAATTTTGAATTTCAGCTGGGGTCTCATTATAAAAGCGCAAACACATCATCTTAAATGATTTATTAACTTTACTTAGACGGGTCTTATGAGCAGCAGATCGTTCTTATGTCTAGTGTTAATGTTATGCATGTTACTCCTTTTGGAACGATTCTATATTTCTCTTGACATATACTAGGTTTTCATATATGTATTGTGATGCTAAGTTTAGAATATTAATTTCCTTAAATTTTTCTTTAAGAGATGTCAATGATCTCAGATCATAAACAGCACGAATAGCTCTCTTCTGCAGCACGAAAATTGTGTTAATATCGGCTGCGTGACCCCATAAAAAATTCCACAGATCATAAGACTATGAAAAAAACTAAAATAAACTAGTCTTGCGGTGGTTTTGTCTGTAAGTCACCGAATTCTTTTGACTGCATATGCTGCAGAACCAAGTCTTTCCGCTAATCTCGTAATATGAGAATTCCAACGTAACTTAGAGTCTAAGGTGAGACCAAGAAATAGGGTGCTGTCCACAATATTCAGTTCCTCGTTTTTAAACATTACATTTGTATCGATCAATTTAAAATCAGGTAGGGAAAATTTCACAAGTTTTGTTTTACTTTCATTAAGCAGAAGATGATTAATACTGAACCACTCAACGATTTCAGAGATGGTACTCTTTACTTCGTCAAAAGCTGGTTGATGTCTATCAATCTTAAAAAGTAAGGACGTATCATCACCAAACAATACAATCGCATGACCATTCTTAACAAGATGTGGTAAATCATTTATGTACACTATGAATAGAAATGATCCAAGAACTGAACCCTGTGGTACGCCCATATTAACTACAGATCCTGACGACCTCTCATCATTAATGTCAACCCTTTGAATTCTATCATTTAGATAAGACTTTAGAATTCCAAGGGATCGACCTGTGATGCCATAATGATGTAGTTTTCTGATCAATGTGTCATGATGAATATAGTTAAATGTCTTGAACAAATCACAGAAAACACCAATCGCGTCCCGTGAATCAAAAATCTGCTGAATAAGCTCGACACCGGCTTCAGTTGTTGAGCGACCCTTTGTCGCGAATGGTGAATAATATTATTCAAGCGTCAATAAGATAATAGTCTAGAATAGACAATACCCGTTGAGAATCCTTTATGATTTATACCGTTGTTTTATGGATTGGATACTCTTTTTTTCCATACTGAATTATTCTGTGTTGTAATACTGAAAGGGATAATATTCTTAAGTAAATTAAATTTTAATTATTTCGAGGTACGTAATATAATCACATATGTTATTTTAGCAGTATGTAGTGTGTACGATGTGGCGACGCGTCGCAGTGTGCAAGCGACTGTGCGACTCCCTTCCCACTCGGTACGATGGTGCTGTATACATTTTGACTATATATATATATATATATATATATATATATATATATCAATGTATAGCGTGGCGACCCGTCGCCACACAGTGCGCTCTACTATAAATAGACTGTATATATACCGTACTATAGCGTGGAAACCCGTCGTCACGGCAAGCGTCGCTACGCCAACAATCCGGTTTACCCTGCGCCTATAGATGTTTCACATCAATCAAATCTGTAATATTTTGTGACCCATTAATATTAGAAGAACCAAAAGAACATTAAACAAAAGACTTGAAAAAACTGCTTTCAAAAATCTTATAGCAATTAATAATTTGTTGTTATCAAACTCGATATCAGCTAAATATATGCCAGACGGGGTTTTATATTAATTTTCATAATTTGACTTAATGCTTTCGTTTGGATTAAATATTGTGTTCATACACTGATTTAATGAATTTATATATAGATATATATATTTAAATAACACGCACACACACGCAAACACACACATAATACAAAATGAATACACAAGCAAACACACAAACACACACACGCCCGCACACGCGTTTGCGTGTGCGTGCGTGCGTGCGTGTGTGTAAAACTGTAAGTGTAGGCAGTGACGCGGGATTGAAGGTTTAGAAATTTGCTCCTTAAGAACTATCAAAACAAAAGTAGCTTTATTTCTTAGGTAATAGAAACTACACTTGAAATGCGTCAAGGTTTGCTCTTTTTTTATTCATCGATGCAAAATATTGAGTAATTAATAATTTAGTACAGTACTTAGAAATAACATGAAGCAACCTGATAGCCGAGTAGGACAATTTCACTTTTTTTTTCATTCTAATATTCAGACAGGGTATATATAGTAGCCCTACCATACAACTTCTGCTTAGCGAAAAGTTTAAATTCATAAAATGGCAAGCTTTGAATTTCAGCTGGAATCTTATTAAAAAAGCGCACACATTGCCCCTTAAATGATTTACTAACTTTTCGTAGACGATTTGCTTAGATGTACGTTAAGTTACTGAAAGGAAGTTTATTATATACATTTATTAAAATTATTTATATTTATTAACGTCATCGTTGAAGAGTTCTACACTAGGTGATGACCCATAAGCCTGCATAGTCCGATGTTCTATGACGCAATTAATCCTCAAAACAGCCTATATATAAAGTATCAATTCCGTGGTTGTTCATTGCTGAAAAGTTTCATTCTAGGAGGAAACGCTCACACTTGCATCGTCCTCTGGTATACTCTCTGGACCATCCTCAAAACAGACCGCATACAAAGTTTAAAGTTTATGTCTATTCACCATTGACCGTTTCATCATAGAAGGAAACCCTCGTGGCTGTATCGTACTCTGGTGTATGCGTAATTCATTCCACGAACATTCTGTATCAAATATTTCAAGTCTATGCTATTCATCATTGAAACAATATAACGAAATTTTTACTGCTAAATCGTTTTCTGGTGTGCGTGGACACGATCCATCATCAAAACAATATATATATATAAAAAGTTTTCAAGTCTATGATGTATACCTTTGAAGATTTCCGTTGTACAAGGAATTCCTCATGGCTGCATCGTTGTTTGGTTTACGAGGACACGATCCATTGTAAGTACAGTCCATATACAGAGTTCCAAATCTATGCCGTTCGCCGTTGAAGAGTTTCATCGTAGAAGGAAACCCTCACTGTTACATCATCCTATGGTGTACGAAGAAGCAATCCAACCCCAGGATAATCTGAATTCAAAGTTTCAAGTCTACGCAGTTCATAGTAGAAAAATTCCATAGTAGAAATACCGTTGTTTTCTGGTGCAAGACTTACGAGGATATGATTCATTTTAATTCAATCCTTCATACTCCATGTACGCCTTCATATTTCATGTCCAGTCTAGCTTAGCTCATCCATCACCTTAACTAGATCTCATTTCGGAACTATCGAAAACTTAACAATACCTTAATTGTTATATTTTTTTTTATTTGATTTTGGCGAGTTTTCTGGTGTATGTAATACGAAGATCAAATACCAGTGAAATTAAAATGGGATCCCATGAAACGTATGTGTTCCATGTTCATGGCGGTACCAATTCGAAGTGGCTATTTGAAAGGAAAATTTTGACAACTAAAAATAATATTGTCGACAATATCAAGTTTAACATTCAAAAGAAAATTGCCGGTGAAGAGGGAATATATAAATCAATCAATACGATGGTAGACGTCGAAGAAAGTGTAAACTTACCTACAAAATTTCTAAACTTTCTATAAGGAATATTATTACACTGCCCTCGTCTTAAAATTGGAAACACATTGTCAATTTTTTTTACACCTTATACTATAAATTTTATCTTTTTATTCCAACTACAGCAAAACCTTATATCAAGTCCCGAAGTGAAACCGGTACTCCAGCTAGCAGCATACAATGTTGCAAAATTATATACATCTTAATATCATTAATTAGTTTTGGAAAGTTTTTTACTAATTAAAGATGGCGATTGTGCATTGAAATTGAAAATGAAATATTATTAAAGCCATTCTGTACGATTAACAGAAATCCTTATTTACGTAAGGCACCAAGGCTCGATGATTGAATTTGAAGTAAAGAAGTAATACCCATAATTAAGTACTTCAAAATAATAGAGCTATATATAAAGATTCCGTTTTATACATTGGATTTTTTAAGTAGAAAATACCTATAAATCATGAAGTAAAAAAAATTGAATATGTTCCCTAAGGCTTTACTGTGGTACAGCCATATTATGGTCAACTTGACTGTAGTACAAAAATGGGTAGGCTCAACCGATAAAATACACTCACAGAATACGAATACGAAGTAGCAGCTTTCGCTGTTACGTTTTGTCGAGTGAGTGAGATTGCCGGTGGCTCGCTCTCTCCTCTGTCCCTTTCACCAAACCGATCCCCCTCCATTAGATATCCTATTCCTTCTTATGAGGCCGACAACGCACTGATAATTCTACTAGAGTTGCGAATGTCCATGGACGACGGTGACCATCTACTCTCTAATGGTTTACCTGCTTGTTTACCTCTCGACTATGCTATTGAAAAAAGAAAACTTTTTATCACACTCTGTTAACATCTAAATTATTTGCGCCCATCATTATCACAAAGAATTTTTTGCGCGTTGATCTCTGTAGTATGTATGTCTATGGAGACCACAGACAATATGCAGAAATAGATATTTACATGATACATTTTCTACATCTGTATATGTGGTAATCATAGAGCAGCTATATTCCGACTTCGAGAGGAAGCGCTTAACGTTTTCAATTTCAACAAAAAATATTTTTTGTGAAAGCTAAGTCGTCTATGCTGCATTGAATTGCGTCTCAGATTTAAATTAGTTTTTATTAATCTCTCATTAGTAAAACATGTGCATGAACTTTCAAGTGAGTAGAGAAAGTCGTAAATACTATTTTTCTTTTTTTTGACACGGTGCATTCAATGATAACTCTTGAAGTGATTATGAATCTACTAGCTGTAGCCACCATTTTAGAATTTACTCATAAATGTTTTACGGTTATTATTTTATCTGTTTAATAGTCAGTTGCTTTCATCTTTTAGTATATATGTTTTTCCGTACAGGCTAATATAAAATGAACAATGTATTATATTTCGTATAAAAGAAATAGTTGGTATAAATTCATTCTGAATTTAGTTAAATTCTGTAATTTTCAAAATTAACACAGTATATTAAATTAATACAAAATGGTATCTACAAGACAAATGAGCGGCGTGGGAAGTAACAATGGGAATAATGAAGGGGCTGGTCCTTCGCATGGGGAGCCCGTTTCCATGCCGCGAGTGACCCGTCACTCCAGCTCATTGTTGCCGGGTAGTACTTCACCACAGCAGCATTCTAACTCATCAGCTTCTAACAATAGTACTGCACTGGTCCCCGTACAATCTTCTCGTCAGAGCGTTGTCACTATACTCGATCTCCCAATCGAAGTATTCGATAAAATATTTCGTTATATAGGCTATAAAGCAGTTTCAGAGTTAAGAGCAGTAAGTATTATTTTTCTTGTTAAATATTTAAAACATGCTTAAAAATTTTAATACAACTTTTTTTTACAGGTCAACAGACAATTCAACACAATCTGCAGTACAATACTAAATTCAACTTTTCAACGATTACAAAACCAAATGTTAAATAGATTTCAGGCAATAAAGGCTAAAATGCCCAGACGTGAATCGGCTCGTCGGAGCCATCCATTAGCTTGCGAATCAGATATAATTGAAACATTGCATATGAGATTAAGTTTATTACAAATGACTCTTGGTAAACATATAGAAAGAAAAAACTGTTGTTTCTTTCCTGGAGAGGTATGCTCTAATCTTTTATAAATCTCGAACTAGTAATGTAGAAGTAGTTTTATTACCTATTATTTGTTACTTTTCATTTATCAGCCAAAAATATAAATATAATGTAAATTCTACAACAAAACTCAAGAAATTGAACATTTTTTTAGTATAGTTTTTATTTTGTGGAGTGAACAATGAATAATAACCAAATCTCACTAATAACAATAATTTTTAATTTTCAGTTTTTTATAGTAATTTTATAGTTAAGTAACTGAGACTAAAAGTTCTAGAAACAATGCAATCCAAGAGTAAACACATTTGTTGAAGGCAATTAACCTATGAATGTATCTCTTTATAATAGAGAATGAGTATTCTGCTCCAGTGTATCAATGTATGGGTTTAAAGTTAAACCCAGGAAATTGAAATAATTTCTATGCTAGATTTTTTTTTTCCTTTATAATGAATAGTGTTAATAAAAGTTTGCACTGTGTTATGCTGGTGAACTTTAAAATTCTTGTTTCTAAATAAATGGATTGGGATTTGTACCAGACAATTTTTTTACCTAGTGTTCCTTATGGAATTGTAGTCAAATTAGTTTAAACATCATTACTATTTTTCTGTTTTTCTGAACAATCTACTACTAACTTTACCACAGTTTATCACTTCTTAAAAGTGTTGTTTTTTTTTACCTGTAACTTTAGTAAAGTAATTTTTCAAATCTAGTTGTCCATTGGCTGCCAGAAATCATTAACTAGTAATACTCATAAAGATTAGATCCATTGAGAATTTTATAGTACCAATATCTCATACTAAAAGTGAACAAAAAGAGTAAACGTAATCTTAATCTAAGTGGTCTATATAGACCATTATAACGGCTGTTTGAAAATGTTTCATTGTGACATTGTAAAAAAAAACCATTGTAGATCAACTTTAAAGATTACTGTCAATAAAATATTTTTGACGTGTTAATAATGAATCAAATTTTTCTAAAGAAATGTTTGACAGATTTTAGATGAGGTGTACACTGTGTTGGTGTACCTGAGGTCTACAAATAAACTAGCTCGACCCTATAAAGTTACTGATGAACTCTTTGACCTGACTACAATGGCGATGGAATATTTCAAGGAGCATATTGAGCCTAACTTACCTGAGATCACTTACTTCGGAACTGATTTCTTTGATATCACATCAGCATTTTCTCGTGAGTGTTTAATAATAAGAGACAAATGCATTTCATTTCAAATGATTTCAAGAAAAGGTTTAGGTTAATAACGCACAAAAATGCAACAAACCTAGATTTAGGATTTTTAATTTAATTATAAGTGATTCACATATGAAAATGTTTAAAAAATTGACATATAAAAATAAAGTAATTTGGTTACTTTGAGTTGGTAGAGACAAAATATAACAAATCTATATATACATATACAAGCTTCTATAATTCTGCTTTTAATGTTTCAACAGATGTCAATTTCCTTTTATTTTATAATCACTTTAATGTTGACTATAAAAAGTGTGATCTAAAATCCAATATGTATTACAATATTTATAAAATTTTGTAAAGGTGAAAAAATTTGGACAATATATACATAGAGACTGTAGATAATAATTCACATGAATAAAAGTAAGAAGAAATAGTAGAAAAGAATATATTTTGGATTTAAAACTCTACACACTAAGTTTATGTCAATAGAGGGGGGCTGTAGTTTTTCTACTTTAATTGCTTATCAATTTTGGTTGTTCAAAATTTTCTTATATGGTTGATAATTTCATTCGCATAAGATTGTTTAGGGTATTGTTTACTGAATATTACATAGGCTGTATAATTTTTTTTAATTAAACTATTTTCATTCATTAAACGTCTAATACAAAGACATTATTTTAATTTATAAATATTTATATCTGTTGTGTTTTATTTATAATACATAATAAACAAATGTATAAACCCTTATGTTGTTTTTATATATTTACTAAAACCAATTTATATCAGCTTTGCTTCTTCTGTATTTTCCTTTTTTTTTTCTTGCATAAACATTCCATGTCAGTGATAATGTTAGACTATAATACACAAGAGATGTTTGAATGTGACTACATTGTCTGATTTTGAATCGTTCAGAGTTTTTACACAAATGTTCAATATTGATTTCCCTAAAAATGTTCAGGTAGGGCTTTTTTTCCTGAGTCTCACAACTTCCATCCTGTCCCATTATTTATTAATTGCCAGTTAAAATAACTACATAGTATAGAACTTTCTTATTGTATCTGGTGATTGGTTGATATTGGAATTCAAGAATGGCCCTAAATATAATTTTTAATTTTTCCTATATTAATATCTCTATAATAAATTCATAAAATAATCATATTAAAATTGACTTTCCATTAAGTACTGAGGATTGTTGTTTACAATGCTACAGCAACTTGGCAATGAAAATAATATTGTTTCAAAATTTCAAGTAATTTTTATATTACAGTCCAAATAACATTGTTTGCATAAATAATATTATTTTATTGAATGATTTGGAAATGGTTAGAGGTTCTTTTGCAACTTTATAAATATAAAGTTGCACCAATTATTTATTTTAAAAACTAAAGGACTTGAAAATAAATATGAGAGGACTTTTTTTAACACCAGGGAATATGTGCTGGTTTATAATTATCACAGACAAGCTTCAATATATCCATCATTGAACTAAAGACTAAAGTTAAATTATATGTCTTTATGATGCAAGAGAATAAAAAAGAATGGTGTATAAAGTAGAAAATTCAAATTTCATATGAAAATTTTGAAAAATTATGATGGGGATACACTAAGTGCATACAATTGTTGTAGAATGAATAGACAGAAAAAGGTAAAAAACAGTACATCCATTTGGATGGCTTTGTTGTATGGGAAAATGCTAAAAAAATTAATAAAATATAGTACCTATTTAAAATAAATAATAACATTGTTATTTGAATATGTCTCTGTCTGTATATCTATCTGTCTACATTTGTGTCCTAGTATCAATGGAAAGAACAAATTCAGAATTATTTGTTTTATGATTGTATTTTAAATCTTTCATAGGTTTTCTTTTATTCAAAGTTCCACTACTTTCTCACAAAATCTGATTTATTCCAGGGTTTAAATCTTATTTTAAACTATATTATATATTACAGAGTTATTGAGGAAAATGTCTGATTGATAGTCATAAATGTGATTCCACATTGTGTTTCATTTCGTTAATTTTAAATTACAATAACAAATGGCATCATCACACTGCAGTTTAAATTAAAATAATAAATAATATTTAGGACTGTTTGTAGGATTAGAAGAGAGCACAGCTTAAAGAATATGTTATTAATTAACATAGATAATACAAAAATATTTTAAGACTAATTTTTGTAGACATGGGCATAGCTGTAAACAAAATTAATGATTTGTTAGAAAACATTTAAAGTCATTTATTGAAATTTTTTAAAATGTTCAGCGGGTGACAGTAGCAAGTCGTACATGTGCCTGGATTCTCCTCCACCGGGCGGATTCGAAACATCGGCGCAGCCCGCAGGCGGCGGCACGGGCAACGAGCGAAGGGTCTCGGCCCTCAACTATCTCATGGAGGAAAGCCTACCACCTTCGCCGCCGCCGCCCCAAAGCAATATGGTCCTGCGCAAACGCATACACCGCATCAAGCAGGGCATGAAAAAGTGAGATAGATTTATTATTTTTAGTCTATTAAAGATGGCAAAACTCACACATACCTTTGTACTGAAATAGAATAATCTGTGTCAACTAACAGTGGTTGACACACATTAATCTATTTTGGAATATGAATTCGTGACGAAATTCATATAATGTGAATGTTTTTAGATAAAGAGAAGTACAGTGAATTTCCAATCTATTTAGAAATGACCTACAACTAAACTATATTTATTATAGTATTCATAATTGAGTCAGGCAGGGTTGAAGATTTATCTATATTATTTATTCACATTATAAAAAATGTTATTTTTTCATTAAAAAGTATTTTTTACTTTTTTCTATCTCATTTCTACTTAACAGAAGGTCAGTTCTTTTATTTATATGTAAGTTGGATTTATTTTTGTAATCTACAGTTATGGTATATTAAATACAGATATTTAGAAAAACTATGTTCCCATAATGTAAAAAATAAATTTGTCACTGATATGGAGTGAGTGAAATAATTAATATATTGTAAAATATATGTACACATTTACATCAAAGATATTGATCCCAAAATGCATAAAATATTTCGCTTACGACATTATCAATTGTAGCTACTGATAATGTCGGAAGGTATCAAGGTTAAGACTCGAATGTTATGACTTCATATATTATTACTATAACTGATACTGTGTTATACCTTTGATATTATTTTGTAACATTGTAAGATATTCCATGAGATAAAGTTATAACAAGTAATAAATGTATGTATGTCTACTGCATATGTATCTTTATTATTAACATTATATAAAACTTTCAGATCATTGCATACATACCCGCATCAGTAACCCTTGCGGATCTTGAAAACTTATTCTCAATAATAATAAAATCTACTGTTATCAAATGTTTATTTCAAAATTTTATTTTCTCGTGAATGATATAGAATTCATTATCCTTTCAATTCAAAAATAAAGTGTTTATAGTATGACATACAATAATAACAGGATTCTAATCAAATCGTGTTTTCGTCCTAAATAAATTAAAATTTTCTTTGGCTTGAGATTTTTGTGACTTACTGCAGGGAGAAAATCCATTCAGATTGTTATTTCAGATTGAAAAGCTTGTTTATAACTTTCTATATTATGATCCAGTGTGGATTAAATTAGGTTGCAATAGATCCGTGTATCCATGACCAGTGATTTAAAATGGTATCCGAGGCTTGGGGATAAGTTGTTTAATTTGATTCAAGTTGAAAAATGCATTGCCTACTTTTTTCTGTGGTTTGGGATTGAACCCATTCCTTTGTAATTCAAAAGTTACAGATCCATTTTTCAGCCACCACTGCCTTTGCTTAAAAATAAACAATGAGTGGATTAACAAAAACGCTTATGTTTTTCTTGGATAATGACGTTATGACCTCATAAGCGACTGCAAAATGTTTACTTGTCTTTCGACCGCTACTTGGGAATTTATTTTTTGTATAATCTTTACTTTTTCTCCTACTGACACAGTTTCATCAAAAAGAGCCAAACAAGCAAGTTTTTCATGTAAGTACCACAAATGCCGAGACAATTTATCGAATGCTACATTTGCGATTTCAGGATGTATTTTTCTGTAGTCAATAAGATCTTTTACTAATTGCAAATCCGAGTTTGGAGCATTTATTGCATTAGGAACAGTAAACCATATTTTCACATAAAATATTACAATGAAAACACATATCTTCTGCAAAAATTTCACGCAAAAATCAATCAAAGGCTTAATATCTCGCTCAATATTGATCTTAGCGATTTGGTTTATAGGAGCTTTTGTAGGAAATTGAAGAACCTACAAGTTTGTCATTTACATTTTTTTCGTAGCTCTCGTTACTTACGACATAAATGCGAAAAAGCACGAATTTTATAAAAAAGTCAGGCTTAGTGGCCCGTACTACCTCGCCGGTGTGAGTTACGACTTTGCCGCAATAGGCACTTTTGTAGAGCGTTTAATTTAGAGAAAAAAACATATTTGGTCAAAGTGATCCCATGAAATGCCTCTGAGCTATAGGAATTTAAAAATTAAAAATAGAAGTTTGCGTGTATTTTCAATGGGAAATCTTCACACGCCTTGGTCGAGTACTTAAATTAATATTAAGGGCTCAAACTTTCAGGGATTTTTTTTTTGGGTATTTCCAACAAAATTTCACGATGGGACTAAAAGAAAAAGTTCAAAAAAAAAATCACCCTAATGCATGACATTGTTAATCACACACTATTTTCAATTCACCAATTTCAATTTCAAAAGTTGCCAAATGAAAATTTAACAAATTTTGTTTGTACCACAAACAGTATTTGTATGTTTAGAAATATCAACAATATTGTTATGAAGTTAATACCAACAGTTTATTATTAACTTTGAAAAAATATTCAATGTTTAATTTTATTGATATTTACAGTACTGTAAATCAAACTATCACCATCAACCACTTATTCTTTAAATAATGTTAAGATATAAAAGCCAGCCAGCAGCATATTATTTGATCTTTACTGGTAAAAAAGTAATTAATATATGAATTATATAACTTCCAAATTGCTTTTTTTTACTAACTCACATAGGAATGTTACTTAACTACCAATACAATTAAATTCACTTAGAGGAAAAATGACCTTAAGCCATAACTGCATGAGATATTAGATGCTCCACACCATATTGAAAAAGTTTTGAAATTGCAGTTATATGGAAGAACTTCTTAAGTGGTGATGTCAAAGCACAAGGTAGTAGAGGCTTGAAATAATGCGACGACGTTCGCTATACTTCTGCCTCCTCGCGTTTGCACAACCAAGCGATTTCCGCCTTGTTTTAACCGTAGTAAAGCATCTGTTACGATTGAATTTGTAAAATTTTGTGTTTTCAGATATAATGACCAGTTATCGGCACTTCGTAGTGACTTGCGCAGTTGTAAGCGTAAAACTGCTTTACAACAGAAACAAATAGCGGAACAGCAGAAGCAGATAGCTGAACAGCAAAAGCAGACCATGGATTATACGACGCGGCTCGACGACTATGACAAAAAGAATGAGGAGACCAGTCGCAAGTTCCAGACTCTTTTGCAGGTCACTTTCCATTTTATTTCATTAAGCTACTGTTGTTAAATAAGTTGTTTTGGAAACAGAAGTAATGTATTTTGCTTGTCATAATCACTCATTGTTAATTTTCTAAAATTAAGTAATTTTTTGACTTAGAAAATTTCTATTTGGAATCAAGGACATTGTGAAATATATGTGTGCTATATACAGTTTCTGTCCAGACTAGAAATTAAAAAATACATGGCAAAATTGAGAGTTGGGCAAGAAATTATTTTAGGAACATTTGTCATGAGCCCTCCTATTTTTTTAAAAAGATATTTAAGAAATGGTTTCAATAGTCATTTCATATAGTTTATTGCTTTAGAAGGACTGACTAATAGCTGACAGTGAAATTAGCTGTTTGTTTGATGGTCACTCATGATAAGAATTTTGATTTATTTTTCCTAGAAGAAAGACTAAATGTTGGTGAATCATATTCTTTAAGAGATTTTGAGGAAAGTGAACAGTTTTCAACTTAAAGAGCTTACACATGTGATTATTAAAAAAGATATTCTTATATTTTATGTGTTACTTAGAGTCTCTTCCACCATCTTCTTTTAAACAGAAAAACGAGAAGTAATTTTTAAAATAAAATTTGTGTTCCACATTCTCCTTTTAACAGTTGTTTGATGACTTTTGTCACTTTGTGGAGACATTGGGTTAAGAGCTTTTAAGGTATAGGGTCAAGTGTTTTCACTTGAGTTAAATCACCGTCCAAATTGATGTGTCGATTTATCTATAGTTAGTAATTGAATCCATTCCTTCTTATTTGAAAACAAAACACTGCCCACTCTACCACCAGTATAGGGCATACAATAATATTAATCCTCCTACTAAAAAGGTCACAATGTAGTATTATATAATATTCATGAGAAGGTTGACATACCAATAAAAAACAATTTCTGAGATTAATCTGCGACTAATAATATTTATATTGATAACTAGCAGTCGCCCGCGACTTCGTTCGCGCGGTGGTTATGAAATATAATGTTTTAAAAAAAACATGGAAACTGTCCTTCGTTTCTTCATTGTACTTGATCATCTATAGAAAATCTTAAACATTTTTGCATGAGGTCTTCTTCAAAGCCGCAATGTTCATAATGAGATTCCTTCTTTTCATAAATTATTTTGATTTAAAAAATAAGAAAGTTAACGGAGACTTGAACGCCATTATTCTCTGACATTCGCACTGTCAAAAATCGAACGGTATTGTAGCTAAGATTTGCCCAAATCTCTTCAGTAGGTACTTCAAATTTATTGTATGTATACAAGCTATTGAATCAATTAAACAAAGATTTAGTACAAAGTGGTTACTTATAGTTTTAAAAGTAAATTGTCCATTTACCTTTGTTTTTATTCCATACCTTAATTATTGAACCATAACATACAATTTTCCAACACAAAGTGGCTACATCTGTGGCTAAGATATAGCTTTTTGTATTACTTCACACTAACCTACCGAACCAATGTAGGCTATAACGCTTTTGTGATTAGTACCAGAACAGAGAATGTGGTCAGAATCTGAACTAAGAGTTCATAAGGGTAAAGTTGTCAAAAGCTAGTATTAAAATAATGCCATTATTTCTATTTTTGTCAATATTCTCATTTTTATGACAATTTTTGTAATCATTCACAGGAACATTTGTCATCATCGACATATACTTATAACTTTATCTTGTGTTTATATAAATGGACTCATTGTTACTGTAATTAATATAATGAAAAATAATGGTCAATTTTTTTCATAGACTGAAATATTAAAAATCATGTCATTGTTGAACCTTTCAAACCCACATAAGGTTCATGATTTAAGATATAGCCCTTACCGTTTCATAATTAGTTGTAGTGCTCTGTAGCAGGTGTAATAACAGGTTTACTGCCATGGTACACTGGCAAATAATTATTTTGCTTTACTGACGAACTTTGTAAGCTTGAAGCTTAAAATATATTATAAACAGTTGTTTTATGTGTTCAAATATTTGCAGAGATTTGATGAAAAATAATTGTTGCTACAGGAGCTGAACAAATGCAAGACAGAGTTGCAGTACTGGCGCTCGCGGTCGCCGGCGATGCCGCCGCTGTGCGTGGAGTGCGGTGCCGCGCTCGCCGTCTCGCCACTCGCGCCGCCACCGCAACACGCCCTTTTACAAGTAAGTGTTTCATTCTTTTTTTATTGTTTAATTTTTTGATATTCTTATAAAACACATTTTATATATCCATACCAATGCCAGCACGCAAAGATTTTGCCCATAGATTTCCAAATTAACAATCACATTGACCGTCCATACAGATTACTAGTTTTCTGCCCGTGGCTATGTCCACATAGAAATAACATGCATTCCTTCATCTCATATATGGAAAGATCTTACTGTCAATCCCAATTTCATTCCTGTTTCAATTTTGGTTCCGTTATTATTTTTGATTAAGATCCTGATCCTACACTATTTTGACCCCAATTCTGATCTCGAGTTTGGTCCTGGTCCTGGCTTTAAATTCTACTCCTCATTCTGTTTTCAATTCCGATACCGCTCATGGTTCACTTTTGTGTAAAGCTAGGACAAAAGTTTTTACCAAAATAAATATAGACTTGCGATATTGTAACTTTTGATGTCTGAAAGAATTTTTATATATTGTATAACATCACTATCCCCCTTGCCGAGGATAACTTTTTTCCTGGCATCTGATTTAATTTCTTTCAACTTTTATCACAGTAAACACATATACAAAAGTGCTCATAGTACTCATATAACCAACTTTGAAATTAGTAATTATTGAACATTTTTTTTATTATCCATGGACTAAAACCTTGTTAACTAGTTATATCTACTGAATTTAGAATACATATTTATACTGTGAATTTCTCATGTTGTTCAAGGAATAAAGTCTCTCCATATGGTACATATTTCAATAATAGGGACTATTATGTTCATATTTATTTTTTACTTAAGCTATATGATTTGATTTGAATTCAAGGATATGTGGTACATTATTATTTTTAGGAACTATACTCACAAATTAAATGCTCTTTGAAACGTAATTCTCTCCTTGCATTCACCCCCGCCTTCCATTCATCACTATGTGTGTGTGTATATTTTAAACGCAATTTTTTTTATAATATCCTACAGCGCAGTAAGTCTCTTTGTTTATGTGGAATATGACATGTTTACATCTTATTTGTTATAGAAAATTTATTGGCTTGTTTACCATCAAGAAGAATCCAGAGGACTAGTCAAGAAATATATATATATCGGAGTTTGAGTGTGGATGAATGCAATACATTCACAAGTCAAATGCAATCAATTAAAATGTTCAAGTGTTTCCATAGTAAATTATTGTATCTCAGTGTTTCTGAATAAATACATCTGTTTATCTGGATGTTTACTTTTCATTCTGTGGAAATATTATATATTATAAAAACCCGCAATAGGGTGATTTCAACATATTATGTTATAAAAAGTATAGAATTGGGACATACAATGTATTATTTGTTTTTATAGGGCTATGATTATTTGCTGAAGTAAGGTTTTAAATGATAAACCAATGCGATAATTAATTATATAAATAAAAAAACATCCATTAGCTATCGCCCGCGGCGCTGTTCACGTGGACATATAAAACATTTCTTTTATATATTTTATATATAGAGATGTCGCTGTCAGCCATGATGTTGATCCCGGTTCTAGATTTCTATTTCAAAAGCACTATCGATTCCGTTATAGTCGCATTCTCAATTCCAAACTCGGTCTTGCTCTCAATTTCGATTTTAATCCTGGCCGGTCCTGCTCTACAATTCGATCCTAGTCATACAGTGGATCTCTCCTGATCTCGCTTTCCCAACGTATTATATTTGTGGGCTAAATTTCATTCAAATCTGATCAGTCTTTATGTGCAATTGCATCACAAATGTTAAAATATCATCATATTTTTTAATATGTTCATATTTTAAAAGTCATGTATAATAAAGAGCATGAGATTGTACTGTTTGCTGATGATACTTGCTTTTTAAGGTTAATAGAAAACAACGAAATTTTGATAAACTAAATAGTACTATCTCAAAAGTGTTCGAATAGTTTACAATTAACAATATTTTGCTCTATGAGAAGAAAACAAAAATAATTATATTTTTTTCCAATATAAAAACAAAAGTAATTATATTTTTGTTGTCTAATACTAAATTGGTCGACACAAAAGTAGTAGTGAGGGACAAGATACTATAAACATGACTGTCATATTATAAACATGACCCTATTTCTTGGTCTGATTTTGATACTAAGTTATGGTGGAATTTCTATATAACGAAATTGGCGAAAAAGCTTAGTTCTGTTCAGAACTAAGCTTACAAAAGAAAGCACTGCAAGATTAGTTCATTTTAGTTCCTATCACAGTCTCATGTTCTATGAAATTTAATTATGGGGTCATGAAGTCAATATCAACATAATTTTTGTGTTGTAGAAGTGGACTATTCATTCCATTTATAAATTGAGACCAACAGCATCTCTAAAAAAATCTAAAAGAAAAATTTGAAGAAATTAATGTTTTAACTGTATTGTCAACATAGATATATGAAAACCTGGTATATGTCAAAAGAAACATAGTCATTCCAAAAAATGAGTGACATTCATAATATTACTAGACATAAGAATGACCTTGCTGCCAATAAAACCAGACTCAGCAAAGTTAACCAAACATGTAAGGGGCAATGTGTGTGTTATTATAATAAGGTCCCAGTTAAAATTCAAAATTTGCTATTTCATAAATTTCAAACTTTTCATTAAAATAAAATTTGGTAAGGGCTATTATGCCGTATCTGAATATATTAACGAAAAAGCCCACGGGACTGAATTGCTCAAGTATCAGGCTGTTTTATGTAATTTTCAAATGTACTAGTTTTATTGACTATCTATCATGTATCTGTGAGCGAAATCAAAAATGAATTGGCATTCAGAATGGGCGTTAATGTTAATACCAAAAGAATGCCATAATGACGTATTTCAAGTGTAATTTTATTACCTATGATATAAAGATGTTTTTGATTTGATTTGAACAGTAGCTTTTCACATTATGATTGTTATAATAATCAAAACACAAACGTTTCAGTGGCCAGGTGACACAAATGCAGAAAGCACAGAAACGGAAACAGCGAGCGGTAGTAGCGACAGCAGCGTTGCAACCGCGGCAGCTCACGCTACAGGAGAAACGGGCAAACCGGAAACTAAAGTCGAGGGTGGCGGGGAGAAGGCGAGCGCCACGCCGCCCGCACGCCGCCGCCCCTCCGGGGACTTGCCAGCTCCCTCCGCCACGCCTGAGCGTAAGAAGAGGCGTCTCACGCGCCCCAGGAAACTTTGAACGGGATCATCACAGAGGTTAGCCATATTTTTTCTCCATTGTTTTATAACTATAATTGGAATCAAATAAAATATCAACCTATCCCTTGGCATATTGGGCAAATAAAGAAGCTAAGAAAAAGCTATGCAATAATTAAAGAATTGGAAATACTAAAATTGCTAAATGATAAAGGAAAAATTACCAATCTACATTTATAAAGCTGAATTAAATTTAAATAATATAAGGACATGCATAGGTTTTTGATATTACTATTTTTTCATTGCCATTTTATAAGTTGGTAAACTATTATTCATTAACTTGTAAAGTCTACTAAGCAGTGAGAGTTTTTTTTTAAATCTTGTTATTTATATGGAAAAATTAATTCCGCCAAGGTAATGTAGGCCTTAAATGTAGAACTAAGGACGCGTTCACTTCACAATTCGGATCTTGCATCTTGCAATTATTTTTCATTCCTGAAAATTATAAATAAAGATAGAGGTATTCAATTTACAAGTCCCGAAATGGTAATGAATGCGTTCCAAGAAGCTAGTGTAGGCGTCCCTAAGGAAGACTGGGCTAAGTGTTTTTTACAATGTTACCAAAGAATATAAAGGTGTGTAAATAGTGAGAGAGTATACTTCGATAAACAATAAATATATCATAAACATAAAATGTGGTATTTTCAATTAGAGTCCTGAAATTTTCAGTATTATCTATTTAATAGTTTACTTAATATGTCAATGTGAGGTAAAGGCTGCTTTTTAAATATTTAAATTATGGAAACTATTATTTTTAGGTTTTCTCTCCAACTAAGAAAAAATGAAGATTGAGTAATTGTGGTAAACATATACCATGAATTAAATGAGATCTGTCACTCTGCTTATGTATGTTAGATAAGTTAGTAATGCGGTTGTGTGTTGGAAAATAATGAGGTTAACTTTTCATTTGATTTTCACTTTAAATATAAGTGAATTGAATTTATTGTATTGAATTATATCATCAATAAAAGTAAATGACAAAAGTCTACAAAATGTAGGTAACATTTATATGTATATTATAATCTTGAAAAGTGCAATTAGTAAAAAAAATTTGGCCAAGGGCATGTCAGAGTATGTAGGGTTCTGAAGCCTTTACCACAAAAATGCACTACAGATGAAAAAACTACAAAAAAACACACACTTTTTTCCATGTTTCTTGCACAGAATAGTGCACTTTATTTGCCTATAACTAAAGAAACATGTATGTCGGACTATTATTCTTAAACTAGTGTGAACTAAAGTGCACCAGCAAAAGAGCACATGTTCATGGTATTATGTTCTTTTATTGAGAAGCGCAGTTTTTTCGGCAATAACTCAAAACGGTATATCCGATCGTTTGAAATAATTTGTTGAAAGTATTTATTAAACTTTATCTTTGTAGTTTTTTTCATATTTTTTGGACACATGTTTTAAAAACTAAAGGGAGGGGGAATACAATTTTTCTTACTTTCAGAGTGATAATTTCCGAAAATACTCTATCAAAAAAGTGCTTAAAAACTGCAGTGTTTTTAAAAGAACTGTTGAAATATGTGACCCATGTTGATGTTTGCTGAATTTTTTTTTTCGGTTTCTGTTACATGTATGGAGTGTCCCCCTTCCCTAATAATATTAATTTTTCTATTTAACTACTAAACTAAGTAGCGGCTTACACAAGACATGTGTACTCTAATTTTCATCAATATAAATTTATAAATGAGTAAAATGTCTGTGACATATGGATGGACGAACATGACCAAACCATAAGGGTTCCGATTTTGTCATTTTGGCTCGGAATCTTGAAAAGATATAAAAATCAGGACATTTCTTTAGAAAAACAGCAAACAAAATTATGCATTACTAACTTTCGTTTGCAGTACCGCCCACGTGTTCGCCCCACGCTGTGAACTATAATCTTAATATTTTGGTTTGGTAAAAGTGGTACTTTTGATTCTGATCGTGGCCCTGCTCTTGATTCCTATTCCGTTTTAGATATAAATATTGGTTGAATACATTCACGCGAGCTAAGCCGTGAGCAAAAATTAGTATTTTTATAAATCATGTCCTATTTATCGATTATACCTCAGTATGTATAAGCTATAATACTGTGAAGTTTCACCAAAATCCATCTACTACTTTTTGCATGTAAGCGTATCAAACATCCATCCATATATTGTCACAAACTGTTATGTTTAAATAATTAAAAGGAAGGATTGGAAAGTACAATTTGACTAAAAAATAAATAAAGCCTACCACTAAATGCACACCGGACAATGCATGAAATAGGGATCCATAACAATTTAAACATTTTTCATAAACTATTTAAAAGTAATTGAAAGTTATAAATTGAATTTGTTTTTTTCAGTAATTAGAAAAATGAAGTTAAATTCCTGAAAATAATTTTATTCAGGACTATTACCAAAACCAATTTTAGAATGGTGAAATTTAAATATTCACTACTTCGTTTTTAAATGATATTTTTATGTTATACTGATAGTAGATTTTATATCAGAAACATTATTTGATGTTCTCACAAAAAACCATCCACTGATTATAATGTCATTAAATTTAATAAGTGTTTATCTTTCCAAAGTAAAGCTGTTGTAAAGATTTACAGGATGTAATGGAATACTTTTATGTAAATAACTTTACTCTTTGTAAAACAAATAACTTTATTGACTTATAAATGTATTCATATCAAAGACAATTTTATTTATATATGTAGACTTATGTATAATATCCTTCCTACATTGGGAATTCTAATTGCTATTGCTGAGATGTTTATACTAAAATAGTTGATGTATCTAACCTAAAAAATATGTACGTTGTGGCATTTTCTTTAGTTGTCACTTTTATTATTTTGTCGATTTCCGCAACTCAAACTTCACTGTTTCGTTCATATAACAACAACAATAGCGCTGGCCATATATCTCCATTCGAAAACAGAACACAATTATGTCAAAATTGTTAGTCAATGGAAAACGTGAAACAGAGGCAGGCGGTGGCCAAAGGGCGGATCTATCTATCTATAGTTGTGTGAGTGTGTATGTGTATAGAGAAAATTTGGTGTTAGTGGTTGGTTGACCATGGGACTATATAGGGCTCTTAATTCAAACAAGTATTTATTTTTTAATTTCTAAAACTAGACATAAATTTACTTGGTTGCCATATCAGTTGAGACGGCGTTTGACATTATTTTCTGTTCTTTACACTACATCATTCAGTTTAACACTTTAAGAGCTAGCACTTGTTTGATTGGAAAAAAATTAAGGCACAACAATCTGAAGTTCATTGCTATGATTTGTCACATTCAAATATAACACTAAAAGAAATTTCTGTTTTCAGTGATACAAAATAAATTACATTGTGTCTTTTTGTTTGTACCTCATGCGAGTATGTAACTTGACAGCATAGAATTACTAAAATATCTAGAATAAAGATGCCATTTCATGAACAAAGTTTGTAAGCATGGTACATCAGAACAAATGAAAAATGCACAACTAGATAGCACAAAGCATCTCGGTACGAAACCTTATTCTCAATATGAAAGTTAATTAAAAGAAAATATAGACATTTCTAACTTAACTTATATCTAATCAAAATTACATTAATCTACTATTGCAAACTAGTATCAAATGTATCAGTATTGTTGAAATAAAATAATTTAATGAACAGGATCATGCTACATTACATTAGAGATTTTCAAGATTTTGACAATAGTTCAATAATAATAAACATAATTTATATAGTAAAGCATTATGGCTATATTCTTCAATCTCTGCCACATATGTAAATGTATGTAATGACAATTTTTTTTTCAATGTGTATTTTTTTCTGTTGCAGTATTCTATCATAATTCAGAACAGTAAAGGAAGCAAGGTTTATACTAGGAACGCGCTAACGCCGCAGCAAAAGACTAAAATGATGTGAAATTATGGTAACACTAATTTTATCAGGTGTCCTCTATGGAATTTAACAACTCGAGTTTCCATATTCACAGGAAATTAAACAATTACTTTCTAAGGAATATAAAATAACTAGTTTTGAAACTTCTTCTACAACTGAAAATCTATATTTTTTATTTGTATGGTAACAGGAAAAAGGATTAGCATTTGATTTTTTTTAAGAAATTGTGCAACTACATTTAAACATAGTTGATAGAGATATAAATATCTATAAGGTTGTATTACTTTATGCAGTTGTGAATTACTTACTTTAAAATTTGTGATGTGCAATTACTAGTTAATACAAGTAAACTGTAGACAGAATGGTGCCAAGTGTATTTGTTGTTTTTTTTTTATTTGCATGCAATGATTGTGTTCAGTTTTGATAATGAAACTATTGTTTCATGAAGAATATGACAATATATGTCTGCTGAGAAATTTCAATTTCATCAAAATTTTCAACTCAATTTGAGAAGTTCGCAATGGATTATTCCCAACTTGGAATTAATTTTTGGTCGCTTCTAGTCACTATAATTATCATCCTTTTGGGATAAATTGTGTTTCTTTATTTCCTGATAATTTTAAAATTTTTGATGAACTATCTCTGTAAATAACAAAATGTAATAAGTAAATGTCAATATTTTTTTTCTAAAATGTCTGATCAGTTGTTTATTGCAGGCATGTTGTAAGTTAGTATCAATTTATTATTTTAATTTGGCGTCTAGTGGAAACTGCTTATGGATTTCTGTCAATTAATAATATGACGAAATTTGGAATCTAAAATGTATTAACATATGTTATGTTTTAATATTTTGCCTCATTTTACGTTCATAATATAAATCACATTTTTTTTGTTAAATAGATGTACATTTCTTACACATTAGATATATTTATGTGAATTAATAATAATTATCTATATTTTTAAATACTTATCACTCAACTCTCCTCCCAATATATAATACATTAATGTGCTAACCTTCAACTGATATTCTTTAAAACATTCAACAGACAACAAAATTTTTAATTCAAATAATTTAAATTATGACATTTTCATTTATATACATATAAACTTTTTTATTTGTCAACTTATATATTTGTTCTTACTGGATAATGAATGGCAAGTGTAATAATTTGTTTTAGATGTATATTGTGTCATTGTATTCACTAATTGGCATTTAACATGCCCCCTAAAGGTAATGACTGTGGTCTAGAAGTGTTATAATTTTCGGAGTACATACATATTTCTGAGCTTTAATCGGGCAGTAGGAAGTAAGGAACCATTTAGTTTCCAATTGCCAAATAGTATGAACAATTTGCTCTTTGTGAATGTACTGGCCACACTATGTTATATTGAGAGTATTGAACTGTATTAGGTTTTGCTTTTAATTTATTTTAATTATTTGCAAATTTCTGCTAGATAAATAAATAAAAGGTCCAGATTATTATTTTGCACTATTGTTTAGTAAGTTGACCAGCGTGTGAGAACATTGTCTGGATGATTTTTTTAATCTTTTATATATCAAGAATGGACCGGAGGCCCGATAAGGTATAAAAACCTGTACATTTTGCCAATATCACGCTAATGAGCATGTTGTCTGTGAGTTTACTCCAATATTATTGTAAAGCCCTTGCTTTTACTCTAGTATCCAAATCCTATAGTACAACAATCATAATTTAGTTTCGCTATTTAGGAGCTTTTGCTGAGCAGCATAAACCCAAAGGTATAGGTCTTATTTCTCGACACTGATATTTATTAACTTAAAATATATGTATTTTTTTTCATACTATTACTCAACTTCTTGTTATCAGAATAGTATGTATACGTATGAACTCCTATAATACTATTGATAAAGATAACGGAGTTTGATGTCGATCGGGGCAGTATTTTCATTACCAAATAATTATTTATGTGTATACTTTTACAGATGTGTAACAAAATAATCGAGGGTATTTAGTCGCATTGATGAATCGAGTCTCTTAATTTTCCATCCATGTCCATAATTTGATGCGAAGCCCTGATAGGATTAATATTATCGGTCATTCGCCAGCGTCCCGCGTCGTTGCGGTAGTCGACTGTTGTATATAGTTCAGAGATACGATGTTTAATGTACAAATAATTCTGTATTTGCGATGTGTATTACGTAGGAAATAGATATTTTTGCGAAATTATACGTGTATAGTTTTTAGGTGCGACGTTGACGCGACGCTATTTTCCCGTACACGTGACGAGAAAGCGTCGGTGGGGCCGCCACGTCACCGCGCCGTAGACATATCAACTGCTCTGATGTATTGAATTAAAAAAAAAAAAAAACAAAATCACCGGGTTGCCTGTTCCAAATCGTTCAGTATAAAATATTTTTTTACGAATATAATTCTGTTGGTGAGGCGCCATTGTTACTTATTTACTCAGTAGCGGAAGGCGGATTAGCGTACGACATGGGTTTATTGTATATCTGACGATCGTCAAATATAGACTAAACGGTATTTATGTTTCGTAACACATGTGGTTGATGTGCCAGTAATCTGTTGTAATTGGTCCAACATTGCATTCGCACAATTATATTTCTATATTGTTTTTGTTTTTAGTTTTAAAAATTAAGCCGTGTTGAATGCTGCAGTATGTAATGCACGAATTTCAACATTGAATTTGACAATAAGTGTTAGTTACCACGTCCGCTGCACCGCTGCGCTCGAGCGTGTCTCGCCTACTTAACGAGAGATGTTAAAACTTAACCTACATTGTGATTTTTAGTGTTTCTCCACTGCGTCTTTAAATAAGATGTTTTGTAGAAAACTTTAATAAAATAAATGTTCAAAGCACAGATTACTTATATACTGGTTCACAATGTGCATCATCAAATACAGGTCAAAATTATTATAATCTTTGTATTAAAATACCAAGTCTTACTAAGTGCTTTGTTTAAGACATAAGACAATTACATACACCATTATTTAAATGAAATATAGTTTTAACTCTCAGAAGAAATGTTTTTGGGTTATTAAGAAAAAAATACATGTTTTGGAGTTCAACAAGCTGTATAATCTTGGCCATGAACATCATGTATATAAGTATAGTACATTGTACATAGTGAGTGTCTCATGTATGTCTATTAAGTTGATTTTATCTTTTATATTTTTTAAGAATATGTTTGTGTGTTGCATTCATACTTTGATGCTAGTATGTTGTATATGAAAACAATAATAATTTAGTGACTATCGATTTAATTATTTATGCTGTATTCTAAAACATATATACAAATGGAGATCGTTAAGTTCCTATTTTGTAATGTTTCTTCTCCCTAAATGTATTTACTTGTCAAACAGTTTGATGACATTTGGCGCTTGTATTAAAAAAAAAAAAAACTAATGTTACAAAACTCCAACGAATGTGCCTAACACTGTTTTTGAAACAGATTGAATTTTAAATTCTGCCTTTTTATTGTGTTAGAATAATATTACTGTTCAATGGAAAAAAAAAGAGAGTTACCACATAGTGTGGTTTGTGTATATTGTCGTAAATAATGACGAATATTTACATTAAGACATATATTTTACTTTGTTCTCATTTAAAATGTTGATGATTTTTTTTATCAGGTATATAAGAAATGCAGACGTAATGAGTTGACCATAGTAAAATAAAAAAAATGCAATGAACATGTACTTAGCCACTGTTTGAAATTGGAAGAGCACACACTTTACTGGGTCTACTTCTGTCCGTCACTGGCGTCGCCATTGAAGGTTCTAGTTGTTTCGTTCGCCATCAATCAAATGGCCATCGCCGACCATCAACCGAATATCTCATTTTGCTAATCGTATGATAATGCTACTATCAGTGAGCATACAAAGTTTGTGATTCTATATCAATCGCTGGATCGTATAATGATGCCTCAGTCCTCAATTGAATGATGAAGTGTCATTGAAGTTTTTAATTATGATAATGACTTTGTGATAAAGGTTATCCCATGGAAAAGTAATGTATAAGTTGATTCATATTAATTCTGAGTACTAAAACAATACTTAGAACGACTAAGAATTCGTCCACCTGCAGACTGTGGGTAGTCCACTGGTGAACATCTGGACCACTCGAGGGAGTCGTTTTATGATGCTTTTTATATAAATCGTGTAACATCCTTACTCTAGATAATAAAATTGGATAAAGTCCCTTTGCCATTTTTAATGACTAATGGGCAGGAGTAAAGTGTGTTCACTCTTCCATCTTTTTCTTATTCTATCTGCATTTCAAAGAAAAAAAATAAAACTTACAACTTTGAATCATACATAGTACTGTTTAGAAAATTATGTATTAATGTTTTATTCTAGTCTGTACATTTTTTATTAAACTAGAAAATCTGTTTTATTTTTGCAGTCTGAATACAATGAAAAAATTGCCATTGTACAAATAAATGAATTCAGCATTTTTTATGGAGATAAAATATTCCTCAGTTTTATTTTTATATGTAACGACCTAAAGGTAAACAATATATGAGTCAATACATCCCTAATTAAAATTTTCGACGATCTGTTAAATATGTAAATATGTATTTGATTTAGTGTACATGTACATTCATTTAGAATGTAATGATTGATGGAAACTGTTTCATTGTTTATTTCATCTACACATGATTTTTGGCATTTGAACTCCAAATCGAGAAATAGTATAGGCTATTTTCATATAGATGATAATATCATGAGTTAATGCTGTGGAAATGTATTTTTACTTTTCAAAGAACTGTTAGTGAATGGCGTTATATCCCAAGCTGACTTGACTATAATGTGTATCTAATATTTTAATACAACAGTTGATAAATATCAACTGTTGTATTAAAATATTTGAGTAGCTTTTTAAATAAATAGCTAGATAAATAAGCAATAAATATATATTGAATAAAATATGAATAGAAAAGAGATCACATAAATATGTAAAGTGACATATGTTCACGCCTGTTCGCCAGAGTGGTGGACAGAGATTGCATACCTCGACTTGTATTCACCTTGTTTATCTATTTTGTTTCTCTGATTCCATATAAATAAATAAATATAAATTGAAGAAAGTATATGAGGTCTTATGAAATAAATGGCCTAATTTTTTATATGATTTCATTGATAGTATTAATGTATAGTTAAATGCCTTTTATCTATACTCGCAATATAAATTTTGTAGTTCCCATGAATATTATCCAATTGACATAATTCACAGAGGCGAAATAATGTGCTCTCGCTCCATTGTAGATAACTGTTATATCTTTTCTGTTATCATTTCATGAGTATTCGATTTAGAATTATTTGTTCGGTTTCTATCTATGATGAAAACCATCTATTATAAAAATTCTAATTCTTTATGTTGCTTCAATCTGATTGAATGTATGAACAAAGAGAACTTCTTTTACAAAAGATCATTCTTTTTAACTTATTTTGATGACATCCCCAGCTGGGTGATCAAGAACTACATCACAAACTAGATATTAATACGTCTTAAATATAGCTATCATTTGTAGGGTCCTTGAATATTTGCCATGAAGTTCATACGTGGCAGATGAAACAAATTACTGAATGGGGTGAAGTGAATTGTGTAAATACTATTTACTCTAATACAGTTCCTAGCCCAACAATGTATTGCTCCATCATTTTTATTTATGACAATAGCGAGCATGCACGCTTTTTGTGTATTAAAAAGAATTAAATCGCTCAAGTGTGTTGTTATAATATCCATTGCATGAAGTTAAAAATTGTTTTTTTAAAGGCCTACTAAATGAAAATCCACAATAATCATGTTCGCTTGGATTGTAATGCCCAAAAAGACTATTCGATCTGGTGTTCAAATGAAAACAAAAAAAAAACTTAGGATTTAATGATATTTTTTTTATTTTCTGTGTGTACAGACAAGTGTTCTATTTACATATATGATTTAATTGTGCGGCATGAGCTTTTGTAAACAGTATCAAAGCTCAAATCAAAAAAATTATGTAATATATTCTAATAATTGTCTCTTTTTTTTTCATTTTTGTGATGGTCGTAACATTTTAAACTTTGATTAAGATATCTGATAAATTGATATTTTTGTGTACATATATTATTCTATTAATTTCGGTAAAATTAAGATATTTTAATAGTATAATATGGCTTGCGGTGTGATAGCATAAAAACTATACCTCTTGTTGTTAAGCGACTTAGAACTTTGTTTACAAACTAGGGACTGTGTAAATACCGATTTTGTTTGTATTCTGTGGTCAAACGTCGAAGTTGCCATTCGCTTACATGCTATGCCAGGTGTCTAGCGTGGTTTGAATTTTTATCTATCACCATCTTATAATAATGTTCTAACGCACGTAACGGTCCTTTTATGAAACTCGACTCCTTTTACAAATCCTGCTAAGTGCGAACAGATGATCAAACACTCGATCTTTATAGTAGAATAACATTGTGCCAATATCAAGATGTTCAATTTTCCCTAGTAATATTTTCCTGAGTGAGCTACAAGACCAGGAAGTTTCATTTTCGTTTTCGTGTCCATGAATAGAAAATATAGAAGTTTTGTTTATGAATAGTAGTCGATTAGCCTATGTTTTTATTAGTCACTTGAAAGTCGAAATATAAATACATAGCTTAATGCTGAAAATTGTGGTTCTTTATTCTACTATTAAAAGTATTCACCATCCATGGGCCGTATTAACAAACCTCACTCAAATCATACGCCATCTCAAGAAGTGACGCGGGAGCGAGACATATATTATTTTCTGCAGTGAAACACTAAAACTTACTCTTTGCACTTTCAAGATGGAACGCATACTTAAGTGCGCTTTATTAATACGAACCCATAAACTGAAACGAAATGTCGAGTTCGACCGGCATTCGACGCGATTTCGTAATGAAATGTATCGACAATTTTTATATGATTCTAAATTAAATATTGTTATAATATACTGACAGCGATCGGTATTTATAAAAAAAAAATCATGTTAAACGTAAATGATTTATTTTAACGTAATGGGAACACATTAAAAGTTTAAAGAACAGATATTTAAATGCTATCACATCTGTAGTGCAATAAAATTAAACCTATATTCATTAGTGATCAGAGAGACAATATGGTTGAACGAGAACGGTCGTGTGGTGTCTGTTGTCTATAATTAATTCGAGAAACGTTAATTAGGTGACGTAGAGTTTGTATATTAAGTTATTGTAATAATTAAATGTTAGTCCAACTATAAAATGGATGTCCTTCGGAAAATGAATGCACTTAAAGCGTTGAGATAGAAAGAAAACAAATCCTTTTGCTCTAAGTGTGTACAATCAGCAAGACTGTCAATTGCTGTAGATATCACGTTTATGATAGTTTTAAATAGTATTTTTATTAGAGAAAAAAAAATGTGTGAAGTCCACTTTGAAGTGATTGTTTTAATTTTTGTCCAACCTCAGAACCTTCCTTTCCTAGTGCAAATCCAAAATACGCCAGTAGACTGATCGCTTCCTGTCCACCTCGATGGTAAGCACGCCGGAACAACCAACCAAATGCTCGTTCACAATATGATTAACACACTGCGGATTACTTTCTTAATTTAAAACCACCAAAGTAATTGAATATGAAATGCGCGCGGTGCACTGCCCCCCTAAATCTGAGTTGTATCGTCTCTGATATTATAGTTTATTGTAACTGCCTTTGCTGTGAATTCTTGAATAGTAATCGATAACTCGCAGCGTCCTTACTAAAATGTAGGTGTATTGTTCTCGGAAGCTGTGTATTAATCAAACGGTAAATTTCTGTTAAGAGTCTTGTTTAGTTACGCGTGTTTCGGTGCCTGTAATCAAACTGTAAGTGAATTTTGGACAACTTACGACCGATTGAGCTGAAAGTTGGCAATGCAATAGTCTGGTACCACCGAGTTAATCTGATGATGAAATCAAGAGCTGGATAGTGAAACACCTCATTGGTGACCAGCGCGGACATGAAATTTTGTATACTTCTGTGTTTAATCTGATGGCTAGTTCTAAACACTCATGATACGTCTGCTACACTCAGAGTTGGTTCCGCGGACAACAGCCTTATAAATCAGAGTTAAGGTTTAGAATTGTTCTGTCGGCACTGCAATATTTCACCGTCCAATTTTGTTCGCGCGATTCTGTATACATCGAATCTTATGGGAGAACTGCACTGGCAGTTAAAAATTGACGCGGAATTCGGTGATTTCATACAAATTGAACGGTGCGGATTTTATTTCGCAGTGCGAACAGCGCCTAAATCTAGTCTAAGGGTCATAAAGTCATAATAATTATTAGAAAGGTTAAAAAAATCTAAGCTATCTAAAAGCTATAGGCAAAAAAATTACAGCCTGGGAAGATCTTTTAACTTCGGATGCTATTAAACTTTACTTTTGTCAATTTTATTTTTATTACATAATCCTGAATAATGCTTCTGCAAATTGTTTAAGATTTAAAGCCAACTACCCCATCTTGGAAGAAAATGTCACTTTTCATCCAATCAAGTATCAAAATTTAATACTAGATACGCCCAAATTTAACCGATTCTTGAAAAAAAAAATGTACTATGCTAGTTTAGCATGTAACTTTAACATTTTTCGTATTTAATAAGGATCCCAAAATGGTACATTTGCTAGATTATTTTTTAAATTGTAGACAACTTTTTTTGTGAAAATGCCCAATTTTGAACAAATGTTTTCGATTTCCAGAAATCGAAATCAAACTTAACCTATGATTTCGAAACTGGAATTGTATCAAAGGAGAAGTCTGTTAAAAAATTTGTTTTAATGAACTTTGTTTAAAAACGCGATTACTAAAGCGCGTGAACTAGAAAAAGACAAAGGCGTCCTCTTTCATGTGCTAAATAAACCTGACAAGGTCAGCAGTGAAAATGGTCGCGATTCCACGCGTTCGCGTACCGACCGCATTTGCTCAATGCACGTGCTTTTGCTCACATTCGTAACGTAATAATAGAGGTACGTAAAGGTAACGAAGAGGGCGTGTTTTTTCGAATATTCGATTGCTTAAATTGGATTTGGCATGGTTATGCATTTTATAAATTTTATCTTGATAAGCATAAAAGATTCAATGATTGGAGACGTACAAATCAAAACTGCGTAGTAATGCATTTTTGAGCTATGAAGTAATTAATATAGAAATATATCTTTTTTTCTTGTTTTGGTAAATTTAAAATGTTTTCGTAGTACAGAGGTACACTATATAAATATTTTATGTAGAAACTAAAATAATTATTCTAAATAGCGAATCAAAAACGTACAAATAGTATGTACGATATGGCCCTTAAATATTAATTTAAAATAAAAAATATATGTAAAATAAACCTTAAATATTACCAAAAGTGAAATATAAATAATCGTTTGTATAGAAGCATTGCCATTATAACCAATTCCGTAAAATTAACAGGATTTAATCGGTATGACGCCAAAAGTACGTCAACCGACGTTTTTTGGTATTTTGCTAAATGGTGATAGGAGTGTAACGCAGTCGATATCGACTCCATATTGTGCTTGTCGATAACATCGCGGTGCAACTCCAATGCAAGAATTTCGTACTACGCAGCCCGTCGTTTACTCGTCTCAATAGATATCGGTCAAAACGTTCAACACTATCGTAAGTGCTTTATGTGGTGTCGATTGACGACGATTGGATTATTCTTTTAAACTTGTTTTAAAAACATAATTTTGTCAAAGCATATTCTTTCATTGTAACTATAAATATAGTTTTTTTTTTGTTTTGATTCTTCTAGATTATAGAAGGTGAATTTCGGGTAGCGGTATAGAATTTCTAGCAGCTTGCCCACACCGCGGACGTGACCGATGCAAGACGAAATAATTACACGACGGACGGTGCCATATTTAAGAGTCCATCTTCGACTGAAGTGAGAATGGAGATGCATTCAGGCGTCTTGGCTAACGGCCGTAGCTCCTTTGGAGCCAGTCCAGCCAAAAGCTAGTGAACGTTTTTTCTAAAAATTCTAGCAATAAGTCTAGCTGGCGAACAAAACTCGTGCTCATCTTCTTTCACAGCGATTATTTTCACTCATTTTGCTTTTATACGTACTAACTGCACGACATAAATTCTTCAGCATTATAACTCGTGCAACAAGAACTCAAGAAATGTTAAGTGACAATAAATATTTATTAGGATAAACAAACATCGATTAAATTAAGTAAAATAATCGCAAGAAACCACACTATTATAAAGGTAAACTAGGGAATTCATAGGTACATGCAAATACAATGCAAAAATTAAGTGAATATATTTATGTATATAATTAATAATGTATTTTGAAACACAATAAAATATCATACAGATAATATTAGTTTAAGAAATTATTAATTACTAGCAATATTTTTGTAATTTTATACATAAACAGCTGTTCACGGTTTAATATGTTTTAAAGTTTTTCTTACTATTGAGATTATAAAAAGGATCCTAGTCCGACATAAGTTGAAAATTCCATCAATTTTCGCTCGCAATATTACCGTTAGCACAATATTTTTTGAGAAACAATTCAAATTAAGATTAATATCGCAATTCATTACGTATTCAACGTATTCAAAATGTTCATTAACTACATCTTTTTATGGATACTTCACTAATTTAAGCTTATATAATTTCTTCTACATGATGTCTTCTCTCTCTCTCTGTAATCATAGTGAATGTTTTGAAAGTAGTATCATATATAACTGAGGTAAATCGGGTAATGGTCCATTCAAAACAATAGACCGTTTAACAGCCATTAAGATTCTTACTGCCTGTATAAACGCAAAATTTTGGGCATCTACTACTGATATTTTAAAACTAAGTTAAGTGAAAACAGTTTCATAGACCTATATATACGTCTATGACATAAACTATGAAAAGGTAGCAAATATCACACACGATATTTGCTATCTTTACATAGATTTTTTCATACTTTTCATATCTTATACGATTTTTGCTATATACATAGATTTGAATATTTAAACAATATGACACCTGAAAATACTAAAAATTTAAGACTACAAAAATTACTAATGGAAACGTAATATAATGGAAATGATTTCGTTTCAGCGGTGTGTTTCAAACTCTCATTTGCAATAGTTAACTGCTAATTGTAACTATTAATAAACATATCAAATTATCGGTAATCATAGACATTGGTATTTGTGACATTAAATTAATGTCACAAATGTTAATATATTTTAGATTAAATTAGTCAACTGCTAATTATAAAGTTAAAACAACATATTTTGATGTGTTTAGTTTTTAACTTTAGCAGTTAACAGTCAATTATTTCAAATGAGAGTTTTAAAGCACAAGGTCGTAATTGATGAAACTGTTTTTTTCTAAACAATAGTGCAACGAATTTATCCATTGTCCGGAACCCCACATTCACTTATTCCATTATTAAAAATAATTTATCTAAATAAGTTGAGGAAAATTAACAAGCTAATTATTGTGAATAATTATGGTTGTAACTATTTTCCACATAAAACGACAGTCAGCTTTTCTTTTGTAATATTTGCCTCCTTGTTATATTCTTAATGTTTCAGTCAGTGCACGTCCACTGCTGAACGTAGGCTTCCTCCCGAGATGTCCACGACTTACGATCGTGGTCTCGGTTCTTAAAGCAGTGTAGTACTACATCTTAGGCTACCTGGAACCGACGGTGACCTGTGAAAGGTCGCGAGTGACCGTTAGAGTCACTGTGGACTGATGACCTGCTACCTTTACCAAATCATTACGCTAATTAGTGGAAGGACGTTTCAAGCTATAATATGCAGTTCGCAGTCTTCACTAGAGAACCTTTTCTGACGTGATAAGGTCTTATAAATCGATGAACGCCAGCTGCATGCAGGAAAAAGCATGACTCATTGTCGCGTTCCGCCTGAGCCGAGCGTGCGGTGAGAGCGCGGAACAAGCGATAGAGAGGCGTCCTAAGCGTTCGGCTTGTGACGCATCTATCTCTCTTCCACTCTATCGACCGATACAGTGGAAGAGAAATACAAAATAATGATAATTATTTTGTATTTCTCATGATGATACAATTACTATTACTGGATGATACAAAATAATAATAATTCAATTCAATTGATGAAAGTATGCAATTTTTCATCAATGTTTTCTTATGACGTTATCACGTAAAATTATCGTCCGTAAACCGACTTTACACGCAACCAATTTTTTTCCCAACCGTTATTAGTTCTATCTAATTGCAACTTAAAATTGCGGCTTCTGTGAACTATGTAGTCCCGTTCTTACACAGATTTCACTTTTTCAGATTTTATCTAGCAGAGAAACCGGAAGCATATGAGCACCGTAATCGATTTTTAGTTTATCTATTAGACCAAGACTAAGGAAACACGTCTGGTTTCCGTACATCATTACTAGCAAAAAGTATTATATACATTAAATGTATTATATACAGTGATGTATGTTGTACTTGAAGATGCTTGTAATTTCCCAAACGATGTCCTGCCGAGATAAGTCATTCGTGTAACCTCATTGTAACACATAATAGACTAACTTCCTGAGGAATACTGCTGGGGTCTCTGATCATGGTGTCGAGGTCATTGATCGTGAAATCGTAGGTGCCAGTGATATATTATTGGCAGTTCACGTTAATACCATATTCTTTCTAATTGAAAATGTTTTCTATTCTTAACTGTGCTGAAGAATTTCGAAGATACAGATCTTCCTACCTCATATCGCTCTTCAGTTATCTAAGTGAACCAAACTGAACTAACTAATCTAGGTTTTGCGCTTTTTCTTTGTATTCAAACTAACATAATGGAATTATCATACAAACATTTTAGCACTTACATGTAAAGAAGTCAATATAGCATCGCTGACAACAATTTAGCATCGCTCAGGTTTTTATTTAGTCAAAAATGCTTTTTCGTAGTTTACATACACTAAGCACAGCGGCCGTTTTTATTTACCAAACTGAAACCCAGTGGCGTAGCTAGAGAAGGGCGGCCCGCACCGAATGGCATCCATTTACGGATGACACCCGAGTTCATCCGACCGCAAATTTTGATACACAAAAATGCACAACGAAATATAAAACATTGTTTATCGATTTTCTTCAACTTAACAATTTTGGTTTTTAGGGTATCACTTCAAATCCGCCCTGGGTGATGATACCCAGGCTAGCTACGCTGCTGCTGAACCGTATTCAAAAACTGGTTTATTTAGGTGACTGGAAGTCACCAAAGCTTCGAGTAAGGCACTTAATACCTATCGAAAAGTTTGTTTATGTAGCTTAAAAGCATAATGGGTCTATAATTCATAAGTAAGGTGCTATTTTCTTCTTTGAAGAACAAAATTACTGCATTCATACTTAACGTTTCATATATTGTACTTTCAAGATATGAAATTATTGTATATAACTTCTGGACAGTGGCGGATCCGGATGATTATTGGGGTTATGACCGTGTCCTGGGCTGAATCTAAGTCGACCACTGATTTTGAACTGCAACCTACCCTGACTACACCTTGAGTATGTGACCCTCCCTGACTCGAAGGCTGGACAGACACTTGCTTCTGGAGAACTATATAATACATAAGTATCGATTTTTCACCCTCTCTTAGAAGGTTGGCCCTAATTCTGTCCTCACTAGGTGCATTACTGTTTTTTTCAGTTTGACGGCCCTCCTAATTTCATACAGACTGACATCCAGAATATCATCTGTGTAGTGTCGGATTAGTTTCGCTCAAGGATCCCTGGTTGTTCTGATAACAGGTTTCTAGGTCGATGCGCATAACTTCCGAAAGAAGTTTTCGATCACTTACAAAATTTCTAATTTCGACGGAACCAATTTGCTTTATAACTTTTCAACATATAATCTAGTTTTCCTCAATGGAAAGATTTTTCAATTAATTTGAAAACCTTATATCGTATGATCGTCCCTTCAATACAATTTGTACTAAAGCGACTTATATGTCATTTCGCATAACCTTTGAAATCTGTCTAGTTACGCCTCAGACGTGTCCACTCGAGACTGCAACCTCTGTGTTGTTTTTATGCCTTAAATTTTAGAATATTATTAGACAGTTTTTTACTTCTATCTTGGCGTCGGATCACAAAGAACTTTGACCCGACTGCGTGAAAAGGCTCCACGAACCTTTTGTTTGTATCATCTAAAGTTTCACATTGACTTTAGGCATTCGGAGGATTTGGAAGATCTTGTTAAAAAATAAAACGGAGTATCGAGATTTTATCACTTTCAGTCGTACGACAGGCTGAAGGTGAAGCACTGTCAATAGTGATGATGCTTGTGGGCATCATCACTATTGACAGTGCTCTTAAACTCACACAGACTAACATGAACAATATTTTCTATATCAATTCTGTTTCAATCGAGGGTCTTTAGCTGTGTCAATAATAGTCCTTTGCGTTGATGTCTTTGATTGCTGTCATACGTTTTTGGTCTCTTCTAAAATCAACGGTTTCAATTAGATAGTCTTAACCTTATCAGTATTTAACTTTGTTAGCTTATTTTTATAAATAGATTTATTGTGACCACTTTTGAGTCTTTATTTTGCTCATCTACCATTAAAATGAATTGTATTGAAGCAACGTAAGTCGTGTTGTAAGGTTTTCAAAACATGTGTCATAATGTGTCTGTAATTTTTTAATGCTAGTTGTAAGACGTGTATGTCTTATGAAACATAAGATTTTAGTCTTATGTTTTATATTTGTTTCACTGATTTCAAAGTGTTGTTGGAGAGTTTCTGACTTCTATTCAATTTTGGTGTTGGTTCTAAAATTTTTAAGATAAAGAATTTTTACAATATTTTTGTGCATAGTATTCTCAATTTCCATTTTGAAGTTCACTTTAAGCATTTTTGGAATCTTCAATGTTAGTAATCGTTAGATGGGTTGCAATTTCATCAGAAGAGAGCTTATTTTTTAACCCTACCAACACGTTAACTCCTGCCGGTTTTAGCCCTGTTCATCGCTAATATATATACTAGTATCATTAGCTTTTGCTCGCGGATCCGCCCGCTTAGACCTAAAATGATGATTTTTTTATAAAGGATTTGCGTAAAATCCCATGTTAGTGAGTGTCTACGTTCCGAAAAGGGTAACCATCTAAAGTTAAAGTCAATCAGATCTATACTTTTGGAGATCTCGTAATAAGTCAGTCAGTGGTATTTCGCCTTTTTATTTATATATAAAAAGATTGAGTGTCTACCGGAGTTATCACATCGAAGTCTGTCTCATTTCTTGTAGAGAAATCGTCGCTCCAGGTCCATTTCCTGTGGTACATACCTATTCTTGAACAACGAGTTCATGAAAGGGTTCTAATAAATGCCCATTTTAAAAGTAAATAAAACAAAAAGAATATGCATTTTATCATTAGATATGTAATAAAGTACATGTATCAATTATATATAACTACATATTCTTTTTATTTATTTATTTTTAAAATGATGTGTGATATATATTTAATGAAGTTTTAATTATATACATATCTTTTATTCAGAATAGCAATCAAATTGTTTTTAATCGCGGCTTTATCTATATACACACGATGTATGAACATACGAGACTCCTTTACAAGATAATTCAATGGCACATAAAGCATCTATTAAAATGTTTTTATAGGCTACAATAAGTCAGCGACCTATTGTGCTTACTGTAAATATTTAGAAGTCGGTACAGGAAGTCACCTTTCTAAACCGGATTGTTCACGCCTACTTTGCACGAGTTTATATAAAAATGATTGCATTTAGATTTTATGATCCAAAAATAGAAATGATTTTTAATTTTTTAGATCACATGATCTAAAAATTTTAATAATGTTTTAATTCTTAGTAGTAAAACAAATTAAAAAACCGGTCAAGAGCATGTCAGGCCATGCTCACTGTAGGGTTCCGAAATCGTTCTCTACAAAGAAATGCACTACAGATAAAAAAAATAATTGTTACACTTTTTTCTATGTTTCCCGCACTCAATAGTTATAAACATTTAGTGGCCTATAACTGGAGAAACAAGTAGGTGTATAGACTATTACTCTTAAACTAGTGTAAATGAAAGTGCACCAGAAAAAGAGCGTATCTTCATGGCACTTACGTCCTTTTAAAGAGAAGCGCCGTGTTTCGAAAATCCCTCAAAAATATTAAATCCGATGATCTTCAAAATAATTTTTGTTAAAAATATTTATTAAGCGTTATCTTTGTCATTTTTTTCAGATTTTTTGAATATATAGTTCAATCAATAGGGGAGGGAGACACAATTTCTGCTACTTTCGGAGCGATTATTTCCAAACATAATGATTTAATCAAAAAATTGCTAAAATGCTTTAAAGTGTTCGAGTGTAAAGAATTTTCGAAATATGTGCCACACATTGATGTTCACTGAAAAATTTTTTTTTCGACTTCTGTTACATGTATAGAGTGCCCCACCTAGAAACATTTACTTTTGTTTTTTAATTATCAAACTAAGTATCATTTTATACAAAATACCTACATTAAAAAGTAAAAATATTTAATAACAATAAAGAAAAACCATATATTAAAATTAATTACCACGTACGCAGTAATTTTTATTTGGTATGACCTATAACTTAATTTTTCATTTTACATTTTCTCACAACTCTGTATCAGTCATAATTAAAACAGAAAGGGGTATTCGAAACCGTTTTACGAGTCCTATTTTAGATATATTATAAAAAAAAGAAACATTTATTTCTATTTCTGTTTCAGATTTACTTCCATTCTAGACGTTTACATTGCTTATCGGTCGCTCGTAGCAAACCGCCCCACAGACAATCGCGTCGGTAAGGTGCTGTCGTTGTAACGGGTTAAAAAGCGCGGGAAAGTGTCCGAGCTCCCCAGTGCCATTACGTACGTGACCGCAAGGCGAGGTGCGTGCCTGCTTCGTTTGCAGTGCTGTTATTTATCGCGTGTTTAGATATAGTAAAATATCAATTAATGTAATTGAGTAATACTAAAATAATTATCTTTTTTTAAAATTTCGGTTAGTTTTTTAAATAATTCGCTTGGACACAATGAAATTAAAAATGCTCAAGGAACGTTTTCATCTGCACTTTCTGTTGTGGATAATATTGGCGCTTGCAATTTTTCACGGTGAGTTAAGATTGTTGTCAAAGTTTACTAATTTATGGTTGTAATTAAAAATAAGTCGACTTAAAGATGTTTTTGATGGAAATTCAATACAAAATAGATTAAAATGCCCATAATAAATATTATATTTCGTCAGCCAGGACTTCTATGTGTTTATTTTTATAAGACTTAAACGTTTTTCAAAATATGTAACACTTTTTGATACTTGTGCTCCCGTAATTTCGAAAATATTTAAGTTTGAGGAATTTATTTTTTCCTAATAATGGAAAGAGAAAAATAATAAAAAGAAGAAAAATATTTTATTTATATTTATAATATTGTCGTGTCCTTTTTAGATATTCGTTAAATTCTTACACGGCAATGAATTTCAATAATTTGTAATTTATAACATATTTAATATAACAGACGCACATAATAAAGGATAACAATAAATAATTGTAATATTACGAGTGACTAAAATATTTTGCATAAAAAAAATTATAGTTCCTAGATGATTGTATTATTAATTTTTTGCATTTTGGAAAACTCGGAAATAATGAAATAATAAAATAATTCAGCAATAATGCACATATGTTGGACATCGGTGAATTCCTATTTACGTAAGCACCAATAGCACGCCTACAATATTGTAATATTATTGTGAATTATTGTACCATCGCATGGACTTATTGTATAAATAACGATTGTTACAAAACATACGTTCGGACGCGATTAGAATTGGCTTCTCTTGTTGGCTATTATTGAACTTTTACGGAAATTTTCGTTGCCAATAGACGCGACGCACAAGGGCGAAATAATGGCAGGAAAGAATTACAATAGTTCATACATTAGTGTGTCGAATGTACTATTTTAAAATTGATTCGACACAAACTTGTCTGACGAGACGACGTTTCGCTGTCGACCGTCGTCTAATTGGAAAAAAATCATACCTTCGATTTCGTGTGCCTTATTTAGCGAATCTAATTGGATTGATTATAAGCGAAAGTTATGTAATTATTGGCGTGAAAAGTTAATGACATTAAATCATTTACTTTATTATTGTTATTATAAATAGTTCTGCTAATTAAAGCAACGTTTCTGAAAACACTTAAAATTTGTGCACATATTAAAGTTCTTGTCAAGCCTTTTTTGTTTATTGTGTGTTTTCCAAAACTTTAACATTAATTAACGTATACGAACTGATATTATTTAATATAGAGAAAACATCAATTGTTAATTTTTATTTTGTTCGGGTGTTGTTTCTAAACAGGAATGTTTTACTGGCTTATCATGTATATTCGAAACAAAATCGATTAAATTTAAAATTATCCCGATGTGCCGTCAAACGACTCATTTAATGACATTGATAGGGCTGAATTTTACAAGCACGTTTAGAATCCGATGACCAAATGCTGCAGTCGAGACGCCCCCTGACGAGGGAATTGTTCGATCTCTTCGAACTACGTGGGCAAGTTCAGTTTTGATAATAAAGTATAACTTTAACCATACTTACGATAAATTTTCTATATGTGTTAACTGAAATAGGTCACTTGAGTAACTACAGAGTTAATCGGCAAAGTAAAGATGAAATACAGGAGGCTCAGAAAACCTTATAAAAAATCGAAAATTTTAAATTTGTCTATACCCCTTTAAAAGTTGATCACACGCTTCCTGTTCGTAAGTTTATTTTTTAAAAGTCATTCTAATCAAGGTGAGTAGTGGCAATTAGCTAAAGAAATATAGGGGTAGTTATGACGGAACTACCATCAAACAAAACAAACAGTCACGTACTTATTTTGAACTTTTAAAATTCTGGCAAATAGCAAGCAAAAGCGATACAGTAAATTGTTTATGCTTTGAAAGAAAACATCCAAGTAATAATTAGTTTTATTACGTAAAATAATCCAAAAGAGACGCAATACAAATGAATATACCACATTCATTTTTCGACGGTTTGAAAATACTTATGAAACTTTACAGTGATCGACAGATTCCGTCAAAGACATAAAGATATTGTTTTAATGTGTTAAAACAACATCTTTGGTTTTCTACATTATATTCCATTTAAGAAAGTTCGATATATCATATCTACCAATCACCATTTTCCCCATGTATTGATATCAAATAAATCGAATTTCATCTTTTCGCAACTTCAAATAGGAATAAAGTTATGCTGATTTGTAGAAGACTAAAAAAATGCTGTTGTTTCTCCACGACTGCCCAAAAGTAAGGTCATGTTTTCAGGGTTAATGTATGCATTTGTATTAAATGAACGTGAGCGTATTTTATATTTTCTTCTTCTGACTCCTGAACTGATTAGGATACGTGTGATATAACTAAATTTCTATATTTTCCCGAATGTCATGGGCTAAGTGAAATTTTATTAAACACGGGGTCCCATTTCAGTTTTTAAACAAAAATTGCAATACAATTTCGAATTTATATATAGATTTTGATGAGTATTACTAAAAAGATTAATTTGATAGTTATATTCATTACTTCAAAAGAGTGCACATTGCATGCAAACCATCCCAAACACCTTGATTTGTTGTTGTGAAAGTAATTTTTGCTTACATTTTTAGGGTCAGGCTCTCGTGTTTTCATTTCATTATAAATTATTTAACTCTTTCATTCTTTACTGTTTTTTCTTTTCTTGCGAAGTCATGTTTTATAATTTTTTTTAATAGCCTCAACTCTTTAAATTTTACGTTCACTTGGCGGATAACATCTGCACTCTCAAAACAATGCCGTTTATTCAGGATACGGCCGTAGCAGTATTTTATATATTTACATGAAATATATACATGTACTTAAAGGTTTCTCAAAGAGGCGATTTTCGTGAGAGATATCAAAGGCTGTCAAAGTTTTTATTCGCATCCACTTTTTTCAAATATAATCGGGGCGAGCCGGCTAAGAAGATAACATCCTTTCAAAAAGTAAGAATACTGTTGCAGCCGAATGCGTTTGCCGAAATGCGCTGCAACTGCAACCGGCATATTAAATTGAATATAAGTCGTTTTGTAAAAAATCCACTTTTTAAATGTCAAACACTCAAATTTTCACTATTGAAAAACCACCTAATTCAATTCCAAAAATGAAATTGAATTTTTACGTTTCGGATTCAATAACAAAATATGGGGCAACTGAAATAAATTCGTATTATCTTTATATATAGAAAAGTTTTATCAGACGTTTTCTAATTTTTCAGATAACGTTACTGAAATTCGTATAATTAGATTTATAACTTTTGTGTTTACTTAGTGCTAAAAAACTAACCCTCGAGATCTCTATTTGAAACCGTTGATTGACCCATTCAGTAATTCATTTAGTTACCTAGACTAATTAATTTCTACTGTATTTGCCATTGATATCAAGACTAAAAGTGAGTCAGATCATCGACGCGCGGCATAAACATCGATGGTAACATTTAAAAAGTGTACAACGAACGCTTAATTACGACGTTCCAAAAGCAATGCACGTTAAAATACAGCAATGTAAGCAAAACAACGCATGATATTTGCGACGAAAAAAAATTGTACTGCTTCTATTAAATGGTGTGAAATAAAATACTTCTTTTGAAAATCGTGCGAAATAAATACGGCATCCAATGGAATTACGTGTTATCTTTTTATTGTCGCATCTGCGCAGATACGACTGGGGACATACGCTCTGTATATCACTGAGGTAGTTTCAGGAATTGGATACTTCATAATTATTTTACTATTTTATATATCTTTCCAGAAAATTCATTGATCCTTCAACGTTCACTGAAAGTACTGGTCCAAATTCTGGAAAATCCACAGATCACGATAACGTCAATAACGCTTAACAAAAAGTTGAAAACGCGTAGCAGTTTGGATAACAAGCAATTTATTTTTTTCATTTTCATTAAAAATTTTCTCACGTAAACGTATGAGAAGCATTGTGATCGACTAACGATTTCACGTTACGAAAGCTCTAATTAACAACGAGCCGAAAGTCTTTACAATCTAGAGCTTAACGGCATTTTTGACAAAGTAAAGCGACGTCGAGCCTAAAACTATTAGGGACTTTCGAAAAAATGTCGACTAGGAAGACGTTCAGCTATTCTCGGGCGGCGTGCGTCGGCGAAGACCGCTTTGTGTTAAACCGTTGTCGTTTTCATGGTGACTAAGCTGACATGCGATCAGACGTATTATGTCGTTTACGTGACGAAATCTATTAATTTTAAATACGAACCAATCCGAATGTAATCACTAGCGTGGAATAGCGCACGCCGTTAAGAAGACTGTTTAGGTATGTCTCACAAAAATACTCCAAAACACAAATCTTATTGGTCGGATTCACACTTGACCCAGTTTTGTTAACGTTTATGTGTTCAAATATCAGGCACGTTAGCGATTACGGTGACTCTTGTCTCCGTGAGTCATTTTCTGCGAAAGCTGAGACACGGACTAGCGGTTGTGACGTAAAATATCGTATTTTTTGCTTTGCAATAATTTTAATGTAATGATAAAAGTTAGCTTTTATGATGCTTAAGTTTGTGTTTTATGCTTTACAGGAATAATCAATAAATGTTAGTCTCAAAAAAATGCCACAGAATTGAATACATGACCGAAAATTGACGATATATTTAAAACTCAGATTTTGCTACATCATCTGTTGACGTTTCGGTGATAAAGAAAAAAGTAAAAATCTTATTGATTAAAACATGACTTAAAAATAGGGGAACGGAGGATTGCTAAGCAATTATTGATAACTTTCGAAGTAAGTCCACTGCTCTATGTGTACCCACGAACCATAAACACCCATTCACAAATAAGGAAGTCTACTTACCATAATTACGCAATCAACTTACTAACCGGACTCACGTTACTGACATTATATCACACGGTTTTCTATTCTCCTTCATAAAGTCTATTTAAGAAGGCAGCTATTGCTGTCTACAATCTAATAATAATATTGGATTTTACTAATGAAGTTGGGTAGTACTTCTTTACACGGTATACTTCTATCCATTCAAGCCCTTGAGTTTCGAACGCACACAGCCCGCTGCCGTGTAACGCTTCGACCGTTGTTTAGCAGTGCTAACGACCGCCAAGCCCTAGTGGATGAAAATCTACCCGCCCGCGCACGAGGAACGGGTTCAATACCGAACGATGCAGACTGTCTATGTTGAGATAAACTTCCTCATTAACAGACCCAGTACTAGTGTCCCTCTCGGTACCAGTGGTTACTTTAATCTTTGATTTACAATAAAAACGATATGATTTCCTTGAACATATTTGTTAGATTGTTTTCTCTCTTCTATTGCGCCCTTTTCTACATTTTATTATAACTGTCGGTCGATATTGTGTTTCCTGATAATTTTCACATGTACACGTACCCGATGGAATAACAAAAATTTGTATACTTCCTAAAAATAATATATTGAAGTGAAATTGGGTGCAAAATAGTTTTGAGCGTAGAAGATTTGATGAATTCCTATATTATTCGGATATGCCAAATACTTGTTCGCTGTCAATCACTAAAAGATTTAAAAAAAGTCATATATATAATAACCGCTATACAGATTTTTATTGTATGAAAAATACATCTTAAAATTCTCCAGAAAAAAATATTTTTAAATATCGCAACTTTTAGCAAATATTTCGTTACCGGCGCTAAAGAGGTTTTACGCTCGAACTCTGTACTTCAAATGCATTACAAGACTGAATTTTAAGCTAACAAAAATGGAACATTGTTGGAGACTTATGTAATTTATCATGAAATAAATTTAAAACTACGACGGTAGATAGCGTTCTCGTCGCGTATTATTCTTTTCGTTTTCAAAGTAACACGGAATACGTAGGGATTGTGGTAACCTATAGGCAGTCGTAAATTATGTGTTCGCGCGACAATCGCAAATCGGGTGAAAGTTGCGGCAAACTGGATATCTGAGGAGCTCGTATAGACCAGGGCTATGCACAGGGCTCGAAGCGATCGATTGCTCCTATTATCTATGCATGTGCATCGCCTCGACGTCGGTTGCAGCGGCATATGATAACAATAATTTCCTTGTTAGTCGTCATCGGTCGTGAGAATCGACCCGTTGCGACGTTTGACGTCTAATAGGTTTTCTGGTGCAGCGTGACTGTAATAAGGGCGACCTCGGCGTAAAAAGGCAAGGTTAAACGTCCGATTTGATGTTATATGAAAAATCGTAGACTGACATATGTAGACTGAAGTATGTAGACTGACAAACGGCAGTAAACATGCAGTAATTGTATAGGTGACTATTCTGTTCAAAAATATGTTAAATAATAAAAATTAAACTTTTTTTACAGCATTTTCGGATACACGCCACCTTGGTAGTCACTTTGTCGTCGACTTTTTAGAAAAGAACAGTATATCTTTTCGAAGGGGGAATAGGTCACTGAAACTTTTAGGAAGGAATAGCATATCTAATGGAGCGGGAGTGAGCCACCGAAATTCTCATTCACTGGACGAAATGCAACAGTGGAAGCTGCTACTTAGCGTCTATATTCTGCGAGAGTGTGATCTCTCTGATCGAGCAGACCCGTTTCCATGCTGCAACCAAATTGGCATCTCAGCTTGGTCCTACCACATGTAATTGTTTTATTTTTAATAAAACATTAAAATGACTTAAAAAATATTAAATTTCGTAACAATTTTAGGACAGATAATTTTAAAACCAAGACATTGAGCTTATTTGTGATTATATTGAAACAGATTTTAAAACACAGGTAACAAAATTTTATACTGTGTGTTTTTGAATTTCATACGTTTTATGAGAACGCAATTAATTCAGTCCCCCACAAATTAAATAATTTTTGTTCTGAGCACTTTAGACAGGATCGTGTCCATTGGGATAGTAAAATTAAGGTATTTTAAATTCTAAGTCTACTATAAAATTAAATAAAAAAATATAATTATTGATTTTGAGAAGCCTAGGACACCCGTAACAATACCACATAGCAAGTTACAATCATGTTACAATAGCTCTCACAATAACAAACGCACTTCTAGCGCCTGGTCGGCGCGGGGACGTCGTTCACGGCAAAGCGACCGCCCGCCAGTGCTATCAAAATAAATGAACGAGTGAAACCATTAAAAATGAAAATGTCGATGGAGCTGTAATAGTTTAGCGGTTTGGGTAAGCGCGCATTACACATTTATACCTGTGAGACACATCGCACGTGCTGACGTTCGTGGGAAGCAGCCTTTTTTTTTAAATTGCATATCACATGGAACACTTTTCGAATACCATAAATATTAGAAATGTGTTCTAGTAACTTTACTAATACTACTATTACAACACCGTTCCAATAACTCCTATTAGCTATAGAGTAAAAGCATTTTAATTTCCAATAGGAATGTACGACACGTTTTTCAATTTTCTTGCTTATTGGAAAGGAGTTTTTTTAACGCGACTTGCGGTAGGAGTTGACTGGTAGAAATAGTAACATAACGAAAAAGCGTTACGCACCCTCCATGACACTCTTCTTCTCCCTCTCTTTAATAAATGTTTTTTTTTCTTAACATATTAAATAAAATTCTGATTTTATTTCTTTTTTTGTATTGCTTATATTGAAAGAAAAATTCGTTCCTGACGGCAATCCCCGGACCGCACATTTAGTTTTTTTTTTCTTTTATATTACGGTTAATATAAGGACCATCGTTTATATTTATTTGAGATAGTAATATAGAAGGATTTCCATCGCGTTCCGTTTCAGCTAGCTTGTCTACGCCTGGTCGCCAAGAGAAATGAGAAATGGCAACTCAAACTTTGAATTCTTTTTACATTTCTTTTTGAAATAAATCATAATTCATCTTGAAAGCAATTGAACAAAATTGTTTAGAAAGATTAAGTAATAAAATTTTAATTCATAGCGCTCGCGCTTTTTAACCAATAGAAACATATTCCTCTATTAATAATTATTTATAAAAATTGCATTTTGATAAAAAAAACAGAGAGATGCAAATCACGCGGTCGGACTTTAGACTAATGGGTAACGAGTTTGTAGATTATGGCTCTGAACGAATTGTCCGCTACAGTACAATACTCGAATTTACCATAACATTTGATTTCTTACTAGCAAACATGTTAATTTGTGACGATTCAACAAATAACAAATTCAAAACGTAAACTTGAGCTCTTGCATAATTCAAACTATGTTTTTCAACCAGTTTTTGGTCAGCGCCAATGCTAAATATCCGAGACGAATTTGATTATGCAGAATACCTAGTTTTTTTTCTGTTTTGGTATTTACAATATTAAGACCCTCTTTCTCCAATCTCCTAAAAAAACTGACGCTTAACTAAAAGTCACTTTTAAAATAAAATTTGCTTTCCACGTCCTCTTTTTATCTAGTTTTCGGGATAAAACTCGTAAAATAGGAAGACGTGAAACGCAAATTTAACTTTAAAAGCGAATTTTTGTTAAATATCAATTTAAAAGGAGATCGTTGAAGATGCTTTAAGTATGCGTGCAAGATGTTAACTCATTTAAACTATACAAAAATATATATAAAATTCTTTACGTTAATTTGACGGATTTGTACTAAACAAACGACCTAAACATATGTTATCAATTTAATGGTGCCTTATATTATTAGGTACAATATAATTAATATCATCTGTGTCAAATTTTGCTAATAAATCGCGTAGGATAAAGGATTTTTGAACAGGTTGAATTCACATCCAACGAAGTGAAATTGTATGACTATCTGTATTTAAAAATATTGTACCGTTATAGCTCGAAATTAATTAGCTATATGAAAAATAATAAAGTAAGTAAACGTGACAAAAATACTTTATGGATTGTTCTTTGTAACCGTCACGCAACAGCTAGAATTATAAAAAACAACAGAAAGTAAAGCCAGTTGTAGAAGTTAACTTAGCAGTTCCGTAAATAAATGAATTTTATTCTGTTTAACATGTTTTAATTGCTGAATATAAAAGGAAGTGTTTAAAATTACCATCCTATCGTGGGGAAAAAATTCGAAATATTAGTCTTTATTTGTAACTACAACAATTACTGCAATAATATAGAATGTTAAGAACAAATCCAGGTGCTTAAACAATACTTAAATGCTACATATCATTCTATTAGTTTCCATTATTTTATGCTTGTTAGATAAATGATGTACAAAGACTTAAATTCTCTTTTGTCAATATTCGTTGTAATGAACTTGTGACAAAATTTTTTGCGACCAAAATACAAACGAGTTCTTCGGAGATGAAATAAATTTATGTATCGGGTTAATCTGTCTTTCAATGGATTACCTACTTCTCATTCAACCAAATCACGTATTTTCGTGAAAAGTACCATAAAACTAAAATTGATAATTCGTCTCACATATTCATTTTTTACTGATTCGTGACAATGATTGTTTTTACATTTGTTCTATGCTCACTAGATGTTTTACGCTGACACGCTAAAATTCGTATTTCGCGACACATCTTGGTAAAAACTCGAGCAGCATATCGAATCATCCGAAAATTGCATGCCACAAGCGTAACCGAAGCGAACTCCAATTATTAAAATCAGTATTTTTTTTTTAAGTGTGTCAGCGACAACGAAAGCTTTAGAGGCCCGTCACAAGAATTGACGTCTGTTTTACTGCGGACTAATCCGAAAAAGAACAATTAACGTATTCAATTGTACGCCATTGTCCATTCGTGTGTAAATCTCGGTCCGGACGAGTGTCCGTCGGTCCGTGTACGTGACCGTGGGCTTAAGACGTAGATGGAGGTCCGTTTGTATGCAGCGCGCGTCGGCGACTGTATTACGTGTCTGAGTGCGATATAGAGTCGGGATCGCTGTCGCTCACGAGTCACCTTTGAGACGATGGGCTTTAAATACATACACCGTTATGTGAGCCTACAGTTACAGTTTGTCGGGTCACGTATGCACGGTGAGCGGTGGTTCGGCAGTTAAGGGCGTCGCTTTCGATATCGCAGGTACCGGGTTTCTTCACGACAAATGAATATTCGACTTAAACGGAACTTGAAACCGCTCACTCCGTGCGTTGAGGAGTGCGTCCTGCGGTCTTTCTCGGGCGTTGTCTCCGTATCGATGTCAATGGTCTTCAGTAGACCCTAACCTGCATTCGGCCATCGTGTAGGGCTCGAGGTTCAAGTTTCGATTTGAAATGAAAAGATTGTGGGTGGGTATGGCTTGACAGTGGGGTGATTAAGGCATGATACTACAAATTCGTATAGAAATGTAACTTGCACTGGTATATTTAAATAGCTTTTAACTCTATTCTTATACTAAGTCGTATGTTCAAGTCTTATAATGTAGCCTTGGTGGGTACTTTTGTATCAAAGATGTCATTTACTTACATTTTCGAACACGAACTACACAATCGAAATCCTTTGTCTTACAGAAGAACCTTATATGGATTGTAGGAGAATCTTTTACATTAAATTAACGTTAAAAATTGGCCGGTTCATCTGATAGATAGGTAAGCTAAAATATTGGAGAGATGATGAACTCCTCTATTGCGAATATTCAATGATAATTATATGTCAATGATAAACTAAAGCATACCTGGTAGGCAAATATCACAGTACGTCGGTGATAACGGGACACATTTCAAAGGTACTAGTTATATAGAAAAATCTTCTCATATAAAGTCTATGCTCCTTTCGACGTCTGTTAACATCTAAAATCTCAAAGTCTTCAACCTAAACCTCGAAATTTTAGGAAGTTACGAAATCGATATTAATTCGATGCGCTTCGCTGTCGTAACGCAATACGCATTTTGGTACACGTCGTTTTCATATCGAGTTGAAAATTACTTCTATAACGTTATTGTGTTAGCATAATAAGGCAGCTGAACCACTAGCGATCGGTAGTAGCTCACCCAGTATTACACAAAAAGACATCTCGGACATTAATCTGTTAAATATTAGAATGGCTCTGAAATTCCTGAAAAACGATAAAGCTTCAGCTGAAGAGGCAATCACAATGGAAAACCGATATTTATGGTTCTCTAGAAATTATTTTATTAAATATTTTTTATAATTAAAGAAGGTTAGACGTTGCTGAAGAATTACGGGCCTTCTGTACTTTTGGCTCATGTATATTAAATGTTTTTAAGGCTTGTAAAAATAATTAATACACATGTAATTCGCTTGCAATGTACAATCGGACATAAGGCGATCCTGAAATACATATAAAAAGCAATTATTTAACAAGTGCATCGTGAGCGCATACAGATTATAGATATAATTTGTAAATTTTATTTAGCAGTAACAACAATTAAATACATTTTTCTTTTATTTGTTTATTTATATATACCCTTTTTCTATAATGGATATCCGATAATTGATACTATTACTGACTATCACTTAAATCAACAATGTTTTTAATATAAATATGATGTACCTCGTGGCACTTTCTTTAGTTGTTTCACTTATTCCACAAAAGGGACAAAGAGACCGATTTTGTTTAAAACAATGAGTAAGAAGCTCACAAATCTGACAAGTCGGAGCGGCAGTGGGCACGCGGGACGGAGGACGTGGTAAAGGTCGCGGGAAGATGTCCCGCCAGAATTACGTAACGCCATAGCAGTGAGCCTTGTTTGTGACTAATAATCATAAGGTTTTTAACGTTTGATTGCAAAATATCGCTTTTTATGAGATACCTGCCTGCGACATGCAGCCACCGCCGACTCTCAAATCCGTTCGTCCACTACGAATCCTCATCCAACGAATTGAATATTGATTCGACAGGACTGACATATATCTAACACCTGAGCGAGTGTTAATATTTTTAATTATCTCAGGCCACTAAATAGTTATATTGCGGTAAGTTACTCCCAACAGGGTGTCAGGAGTATTAAAACTACCAACGGATGCGATTCCAGCCACCTCGTCTGATGCACCTCATTCAATGAGAAATATGTCAAATATGAAAGCAGCTCCTTCCACCTGCGGTCACAGACAATCATTAACAGACATGCTTGTCAGTTGCGTGATGTGTCAATAAAAGTGATTGTTATTCTGTGACAATTGACAAGCATGTCCTTTTTGGTATTCTATATGACAACCGCGTTAATTTACATCAACATTCCATGACAATTTATGATTATTATTAACACTTAATATCTTGTGGTGCTTATCGGAATTATTTTACTTTTGACACTGTCGTGACCCGATAGGTAGTAGGTATTTAATCGTTAAGAGCTACGCTAGCGAATCTATAAATAATGACTCGCAGAGCAAAACACTTCCTTCTTTCTAAACGGAACGAAATGGATCGCAGGTCGAGTCGTGCGATCATTAAACGTGACTTATAAATATACAATAATCAAGGAGAAAACGGAATCACGCCCCAGCGAGTACAGGCCGCAGGGCGCGGCCACGGCAATGAATACTGCGGCTACGTGTCGTTGTGTTACCTATGACGGCTTACAGGGTCCTCTGTTGCACTTTACTATGCACGAACCTGTCAATAAATTGTCCCTTTTGTCCTTTGCCTTGCCTCACATCAGAAATAATATATTGCTTTATCGATTCTTACTTCCTTAACGTTCGACCTACGATGACCGTGAAGTGTTTCAATAATAAGCTAATAAGCGTTCAATTTAATGATATCAATAAAGGAATATGAGTTCAAACGACTTGATCTTTTTACATTACATTATACTAGAGCTACATTGAAATGATCGGGAATCGAGTAGTTTGAACTGGGTTAGAATAAAACTTTTTTTTGTTACACGAACACTGGCCATATAGGATCGTGTTGACGTTTACACAATTAATAGGATAACCTTTAAAAAAAGAATATTTCAGTTTAAAGTTGACGAGTCAATAACAAAGTGGAGCTCACGCCCGACAATTTCCTTGCCATAATTCATCACAACTTTCGTCGAGAGTTGTCTCCAGCTGAGTGTCTCGCTGAGCTTGTTTCTATTGTATGATGTTGAAACACCTGCTCAAACGACTACATACCGCTGGTATACGGAGTTTCGACGAGGCTGTGCCTCTCTCAGCACTGCACCTTCTACAAGTCGATCAAAAATAATGGTAACGCCCGAAAACATCACTGTTGGGTAAAAATTGTGGTCAGCTGTTTAAAGACCGAGAAGCAACTGTATAAGTTTACAAATAGGCTATTTTTTCAACATCGACTTTAGACTGGAATATCTGTGTCATTGATTGGTTTTATTCAATGTAAAACCGTATAAATTGTAACGGAAAATACTTCGAAAAACAATAAAAAAATAAATAGTTATATCCTGCATCTCGGTATTCTCGATCATTTCGGTGTGCCCCTCGTATTTTTGTCAATATTTATAAAACACGTTAAACTTCAGCATGTCATCTTTGACGTGACAAACGCGATCCAATGCGACGAGTGTTTTTCTTTTAATACACGTATGCATCGGTGTGCAATAACGATGAAAGAAAATTTCAGAATAAAACCTGCATATTATGCATCTGGGAAAGTTCACCAAAATTTTGAACGATGTCTGAAATTGGGCCAGCATAAGGATCTTGGCCTAATCAAGTCATAAGTACATTCGCATCTTGCTTTATACGCGTTTCACAAAACACATAAATTGAAACGGATGCGGCCTTTGGAAACCAATCATGCATACTTTGTACAGGGGTTCGAAGGAATTAACATAAGTACGACTTTCTTTCTTCACTCCCGTGTCCTAGTTTCACTTTAGCGTCCTGCTGGCATCGCATATTTGCATGCGGAATTCGAGACCTGTTCCCTTTTTGAGGCAGTTGTTTGTTGATATCACATGTATGTGTGGATGTGACATAGTGTCTGTCGGTATACGTGATAAAGATCGCGATAGATTGTGGCCAGTAAAAAATGTATTACCGTTTAATACACGTTGTTATTATGTAAGGAGCATAACGCATTTATATTAAACCATTTTTGTGCAAAGCGCGGTTTAATAAAACCTAGCTAACGGTCTTACGTATGGTACACAAAATAAAATATCATATTGTCGTCGCATCAATATTGGTCAGGTAGCAGAAAAAAAAAAGCAAGAAAACGTCGCTTTTGTCCGACTAAAGTATTATAAAACTTTAGTAAAATTATATATTTCGTATTTTTAGTCAAAGGAAAATAAAACATTTATATGTACTCGTTTTTTTGCTATTAGAACTGGTTAAAATAACCTTGCGTGTGTAACCTTGAGATTCTGTAGTAACGCTTAGCAATTAAATGAAGAATTCCTCTCCAATTTCTCACGCAAAAATTAACAATGAGCGTAACAGGTAGATTTCACCTCAGTAGGTGCGCAGGCGCAGGCCGCGAGCTTGACCGGAGCTATAGCGAATCGCCGGTGACCACGAAGCCGTGGTCACGTAGACGTCAGGGATGTCCGTCATTGTCTTGTGACTTACGAACGCTTGTACTTTCATTTTTATATGAACCAAAAGCTGGGGCTCCGTTTTCACACAGCCATTTGACATTTGAATACAGTTTTTTCCAGGAAGTTGAAAATGTGAAAAATAACACTTGTTCCAGTATTAAAAAGAGTGAGGTTTGAAACTATAGACCAACAGTTTTTATTCTGCACTTGTGCGCTTGAACTCTGCTGAATCTTGCGTCATTTGCTTAACAATTTGTGTGTAAAGTCGAAAAATATTTACCACTATCTTCAAAGACATTAATCTACTAGGGTATTATAGTTTAATAAAGGATATATGTTTATACCCCACAGCCTAGCAACCTAGAAGGAAAACATATTTGAAGAGTGTGTTCTGAGGCGTGATGATAAAAATCTGATACAAGGACAACAATAGGGTATGACAGGCCATTAGATGGTTTATCTGTTGACCGTTATTATATAGATGATCCGTGACAATATCGTACACAGGACGTGGAAAAACAGTAAACGTATTTAAATTCTTTTTGTTTTCAAATCACGTACTGGATTATGTCGGCCGTGTGCAGGAAATGCCTTTCATTTTGTTAATCAGAGCACGACTCGCTGCACATGATGCACTTAGAGGTGCTTCGTGAAGACGGCGCAAGCGCAATAAAAAAATACTACGACGATGTGGAAAAAAAAACGCGTCGATTCATGAACTAAAGCTGTACCGATCGTCGGACATAGCAAGCGGAATAGCAGCTAAAGCTAAACAGACAGACAGACGTTTATCTTAGTTGCGACACGCTAAAGTCACTCGTTGCGTGAGTGACTTTAGCGTGTTCCAGCTATTAGTTACGTTTTCGACCTCGAATTCATAAAGGTAATTATTTCTTGAATTGGAATAAAACCATGAACAACAATGACCGAAAACATGCATGTTTTTTTATTCATAATATCTCGCAAGCTATTGAATAATAGTAATTTTTTTTTTTAAACAACCTACTGATCGTATCGTCCGATTTTTGCGCCCACGCATCCTAATGTTGAGTGTTACCAGTCAACCTTTCGAGTGTCTTAAAAAAAAAAAGAAGTCTTTGTTTATAAAAATATAGCACTCGACTTGGCGACCACGCCACCATTATTTCGGACCAACACGCGTCAGCGCCTGCTACGGTTAACTGCATCTCAACGCACAGCACTATCTACACTAAACTCGAATAGCTCAGCGTAGCGTGGAGACTAAGGTCGTGCTGAAAAAAAAAACTATGAATGCAGATCAAACGGTGCTAAGTGTTATTTATTTATACCAATTTTTTTTTCTTTAAATAGCTATGGAAAGTCTAAAATAAGTTATCGGACCGTATCCGTTATTTGTTGTTAAGTATTTTTTTTTTTGTTGAGCAATAACCTGATTGGAAACAAAGCGTAAATAGATTATGTAAGTTAAACAAACTTTTGTTTCGTTGGTTATTTTAGTTCATCGCCGACGATGATGACAAATGTGATTTTGTTTTAGAGGAGCGACCGGCAGATGATACGAAACAGCAAACGGAGGGATGAACCGAGATGATATTTTAATAATTATTAAGTTTCCTTAACCTCTTAAAAAAAATTGAGTTCCAAGCTTCCCAATCTTATATAAAAAAAAATGTGGGAGGATATGGCTCAGCCATGAGGTGATTAAAGCCTGATACTAATGAGTTCTTACAAAGAAAATAGATAAATAAATGCAGCCGACTATTTCCTCGATTTAGGACTAAGAGCTTCTTTCTTCCACTATATCTTTTTTAAACGGACATTAAGAATTAAATTTGCATTCCAAGTCTTCCTTTTAATGGATTTTAGCCTTAACAGCCGTTAAAAGGAGGACGTGGAGCGCAAATTTTATTTTAAAAGTGACTGTTAAATGTCAGTTTAAAAGATGATGGAAGAGGCTCTGAGTTTATGATCATAAAAACTCAAAGTCTACTTACAAAGTTCATGTTCGTGGGGACATTTCGTATTGTTTCAATGCTTTATTGAAATGAAAATATTTTGTCACTGAATAAAAAATACCCTTGACCGTTCTCGTAGTTTATTAACCAGTTGAGAAGTACTGAAAAAAACATTGACAGTTTATTTATTTAGAGTAATTGATCTGTCGTGTTGGGTGTAATTGTATTGTATGAATAATTATATAACAATTTATTTTTATATTTATTTTATTACATTTCACTTATAAGACATGGGATTGATTAAAAATAAAATTTAAAATTTATCCCGTCGTCACCTTATTAATTCTAAATATTCAGCTATATTACGGCGATTATTAATTTTCAGTTTGCAGTCATGGTTTATAACTTTTGTAAATTATTTTAACGCCAAATAAGTGCGGATGTCACTTAAAAATTCTAGAATCCCGAATTTTATCTATTTTTTAAAATTTCCAAGTGAAAAACCACTTAATTTCAGAGCAATCAGATATGATAGCGTTACTAACGGAACGCTAGTCTCCCAGTTTAAATTTTTTCTGTGAAACGATACCTATCTCTGTACACTTCAAAAGTAAAAATTTATCCCAACACAAAACTTCATCTTAATTGTGAGAACCATTTCTGAGAAACTAATTGTATAAAATTATATGTACATACATATAAGAACTTTTACCTTTCAATTTCATTTGAATTTTTTTCAATAAAATTTGTTGTTTTCTATATACTCGTACATATAAAAGGATGTTTGTATATATGAAATCGATAAATTCAGAAACTATTTGACCGATCATTATGAATATTGGTATGTACATATATTTTTTCACGGAAAAGGTTTTTATGCTATCCCCATCGACGCAACTCGCCACCAGGTGGCGCTGCGATGTACCGACTTCCGTATCGCTCAACCGATACATGTACATACCAATATTCATAATGATCGGTCAAATAGTTTCAGAGTTCATCGATATCATATATACAAACATTCTTTTCCATAATCTTTACTCCCGGCTTCGTCTAAGTCGGGATCGTGACTGATATCGAAATCGGGATTGAAAGCGGGGTGGGCCAGATAATTACGAACGTAACGAGAATAGAATCTGATCGGAACTGAATCGCAAGCTGGACCAGGACCGAAACGGAGAACAGAACCAGTTCCGTTCTGTAATTGTAACTCCGACCCCTCATCCGTTTTGGACCCCAGGGTCGAAAACGGATGAGGGGTCGGGGTTACAATCAAATGTGTGACCGGTTGCGGAATCGAAAGCGATACGGGTATTCAATTAGAAATCAATCGACACCAAAGATGAAGGAATCCACCATGCTGGCGCAGCTCCGGGCATTAGTTATACGGGCAAGAACAAACAAAAAAAGGGCAGAACAACGTCTGCCGGCCCGGCTAGTTATATAATGAAATAAGTTAAGTTAATATAATAGATTTTAATTAGAAATTCGAGTCTTTAAATTAAAACGTAAACTTAGTTAAGTGTTTGTTTCTTCTAATTTTAATTATTGTTATTTATTAATATTTGTTAGTGTTTGCAAAGCTAAACAAAGTTAAAACGAATTATATTTTGTTTCATATGGTTACAGTTGTTGAATTAAAAAGTTTTATCGGTGAATTATATAAATTAAAAACGTATTAGAATTTATGTCATTATGGCTCAATTTTGACTTACATAGAGTTAACCCTCGTTAACTAATTCGTCTTGTACATCATTAAAAAAGATAAAATCTGTGAGATGTTTCAAGTCATGAAAAACTATCTTTAAAATATCAATTCTCTCAACTAACTGCTGAATATTATGTAGAAAGAACAGAAATTATCTAGTCATCACAGCACAGAGCGGTAGTATCAGAGTGACGGGGATGTCGAGAGTCCTCGAACAGAAGCGACTGGGTTCGGAACCTGACCACAGACGGAATATTCGTCAACGAGTTTTCATGATGCGTTTTAATTTGCTTTGATTTGTTAAACCACTTGTTTCGTGCATCGGAGTGCATACTGGGCCCTTGGCTCTGGAAGTTTTTGTTAAGATTCGAGTCATCTGCAAACAACTTACAAGTTAATTTTTTTTTTAACAACTGCTTCTTTAATGTGGTTTCTAAGCGAGAATACTATGTAAAAGAAGCATAATTGTTACTTTCATAAGCACTTGGTCTAATGAAAATTGACATGTTTTCTATTAATAAGCTAAACAACAATATGTTAAATGACAATAGGTTTTTACCGTATGGATGGCAACGGTTGTCAGAGGCCCAAACCCGCAATGGGTCAGTGTTGTATGGCTTTAGGTTCGAACTCCTCAAGATCAACTAAAGTAATATGTTGTGGCTAGTATGATGACGACATGATTTTCCGGCCCAACAGCTGAGATAAACTACGGGCCATAAAAGCATGACAACACACACACCCTTAGCAACGGGCCATAAAAGCATGACACACACACACACCCTCATACTCTCATAGACATACAATACAGACCATCTCATAAAAGCATCATACGACTTACATACGTTACAGATTACAGACATTACATATATATACATATATGTATGTATATATCTCAATCGAAATAAATTTTTATCATGGTCCCGGAACGTAGATACATAAATCACGTGGCTGCGTCTTTGTCGCGTTTATAAAGTTTAAAAACGTAATTGTCTCGTCTTTGAAATAATGATGATTCAACGACCGAAACTTTTCGAACGTATGTATTAAAAAATTATTACAAAAAAACTGTAGATGTAGGTAATTTTTCTTGTGCGAAGGCATCGTCATTTTGACATCGCCATTTATTATGAACACGCGTCGAAACGCGTGCAAACAACAGAACGGACGCCTCGCGAAGTTCGACCGCCGGGTGACGGGGTCGCAAAAAAATTCCCGTTTAATAAAAAAACGCGTCGGACAAAAAAAAAATAATATCGTAACGACGAGCGCCTTGAGGCGGCCGCCGACCACTCGTTGCATCGCACATAATGACAATCATTATATTTTTTTAGCGTCTTACTGTGATTCTACGTAAGGACGTAATATGATTATGATACTTTCTTTCTGTTTTGTCTTTGGTAACCGAAGATAAAAGAGCAGAAGTCGCAAGAATTCGATATGAATAAGTACCATTTGACAAATTTAAAATGAATGTATTGGGCAACAGTGCCTCCAGATTTATTGTATATTCAGTACATATACGGCGGTGTGCTTCAAACTCTCATTTGAAATAGTTAACTGTTAACTGTTAAAGACTAAACACGTTATTTTAACATCACAATTGGCATTTGACTAAGTTAGTCTTATAGACATTGACATAACATTATAAAGACATAGATACAACATTTTGAAGATATAGGCATTGACATGCCAATATCTTTAAAATTATCGTTATTTTGATGTGTTTTTTGATTAGTTTTTCACTTTAACAGTTAGCAGTTAACTATTGCAAATGCGATTTTGAAGCACACCGCTATTTCTGATTTCGATTTTCCTATTATTTAATGTAACGATAAAAATACATTGTAGGTTGTAGGCATTTATTGATGGGAATTTCGTAGTGTAAAATCTAATACATAAAGTTCAGTATTAGAGATTGTAACGATTCTTACAAAATGACCGTAACCTACAGACAAATTTCTTTTCTAATTTCAATAAGATAAGCAAATATTTATATTAATTCTATTTTTGTTACCTTATAGTTCTGTTATCTAATTGGTTGTTGCACAAATTAATTTGTTTATGTGTTATATACATGGACCTAAAAATGTCATTTTTTCACTTTTACAACTTTTATTTTATAAGAACGTTTCGATGCAAAATGTGGAAAAAAAAGAGAACACTGTTTAACCTAACGAGCCCTTCTGTCCACTGCCTTTAATTTATGTCTAAGTAGTCAATTGCAAACTCAACGTTGGCGGTTTTGCCATGCTTTAGACTCTCAAAACCTATTGTACCGAAGCCAGATTCGTTTCGATGAATCCGGCAGCAAAATGTCATCTATAAACGGTCGTGGACCGATATAGGTGCGCCGGCGACGGCCTACATGCGGATATAGGGCTTCGTGCCACATTTTCATATGGGTATTTTCATCATCGATGAGATGTGCACATTATGTGTCTGTTTTTTCAACTGCAAGTATTAACTTGTAACATATGACAGCACCGATATTTGATCTGCACTCCGGTAACGGACGAAAAATAAAAGGTCGATTGTCAAATTAAAAGCAGATGTTTAAATTGTAATTATCTGATTGACGTCCATTTTCATTGTCCAAGTTCATTGTTCGTTTATTAATGGATATTCATCCTTGAATTCTATTCGTTCGTTACCTATATAAAAAAGAGAATTTAGATTTATTTTTGTTAAAAATTTTACTTAAAGTTAATTTTATGACAAATTAGACAATTGTTAATTAACAAAATTTTCTCCAATTTTCAACTTCATTGTACATTAAAAAAAAATGTTTAAAAACGAAATAAATTTTTTTCGCTTTGTGGAGCTCTTCTTGTATACATGATTAACATTTTAAACGTTAGGCCCATTTTAAACGTTAAATTGAAATCATAAACAATGGACGTAAAATTCCGAGACTTAAGGGTTTTTATAAGAAATTTCCTCCTTTTTAAGGATCTTGTTTTCAAATTTCTTAAATATTAATACTTTACGAGTACTATTTAATTGAGCTACACCTTCGATTAGTATTTAATGGTTTACCGATTTTAATAAATAGAAAATATATATAAAATCGTAAGGCTTTAGCTTTAATATAATAGTTAATTAAAAAAATTGTTGGGTACAGAGCAAAAAAAAAGAACAGCCTTTTCGTCATTTGTATCCATTATGGGGCCGCTATATCATTATTTATCCCGTTGCAGGAATACTGCCTCATACTTACCCAATAATAATATTAATATTAATTAATAGTCTTTAAAATGTTGAGCAGTAAACATTTGTGTGGTATCTGTGATTGTTCCCAGATCCGTCTTTTCGATAAGCCCACGCGGAGCATAGGCCCGGTGGCCCCGAAATGCGGTCATTGTCGTTTAACTTGCCCATGATATTATATTTAATTTTTTATCATATATTATCACTATTTCTAAAAAGATCCCAAACTCCATGTGCCCAAAGCTCTGTGTGCCTTACGGGCCTTGGCTCTGCGCGAAGAGCCCCGGCATAGCCCAGGACAGTCCTGATTGTTCCCGATCCGTTGTCAAATTATCATACCCATTGAAGCAATGAAAGTCTCTAAAATTAATTTGACTCACCGGAAAAATTGTTATCAAATTAAAAGACTCCACTTAATTTTCGCCGGATTTGCCAAATATGTGTCAACTTTTCGTTATGATTTTTTTAGAAAATAAAATGAATTGAACAAATATCGATATGAAACATAATAGATTGTCGGTTGAATAATGAATCTACTGCTGATTGAATAAAGGAGCTATATTTTATATCAATTTAGTTTATAATCCACCTCGATTCGACAATTTTTTTGTTAATTATGTCAGTCTTCAATCCACACTGGACCAGCATGCATAGTGTTTAAATTTATAGCACCACAATATCTTTAAAAAAAATCATAGCCAAAAAATTATATTTAACAAAATTATATATTATATATATATATAGATATAATATATAATTTTTTATAATATTTATAATATTATAAATATACTAACTACATAACTATATATTATAGAAAAAAAAGATATTTAATATAGATGTACTTTTGAATATAATAATTTATCAGTTTTTTATTTGTCCAGGAGCTGTATTCAGCCAAGAATTTGAATATGACGGGACCATGGGTGAGTTCATAATTTTTTGTTTGAGCTTATAATGAATAAGTACAGGTTATCGAGGTCAAATAATAAAAAAAATATCAAGCAGTTGATTTAAATTTGGTGCGATCGGTGCTACATTTGATATACTGGTAGGTAGTACGGAAATCTTTTAACTTTGTAATTGTGATTGGAAATTAACAAAAATAATTGAAACTGTATCACCTTTGTTCCGAGTAGACAACTAGACAGAATTAGTTTCGCTTAAATTTCACATTTCAACTTACGTTCTAATTACGTGCCAAAAAAAATTAATCGTGCGTCCAATTAAGTATATCTATTTCAATCCGAAATCTTCGTTTCCAAATAACGATTTCATTACTGAAGTGACCGAATTGTTGGCCGTAAATTACACGCTAATCCATTAACTTTACCTTGCAAGAGAAATCGGCATTATCTTTGCAAAGTAATGCAATAACCAAATTATGCCATAATTATTTAATATTGATGGTCACTTTGGTCTCCCTACAGAAACTTTTAGTACGCTAGTAAACTAGAAAAAATTAACACTCATTTAATATTATTCCAATATGATTCACATTATTTAAAAAACATTTTATTATTGCGAAAAAGGCTAACTCATAATTTGATGTTTGATCAAGACGTAATTCGAAATTCCTAACCTAACCTGAAACCTAAGTACATTTTATAACATAAGAATACTAGTCACTCTAGAGATAGTTATTTATGGCCAGGAGCGGATTTTAATGTTGTTTTAAAGTCAGCTGTCGATCTCTGTCAAGTAAAATTTGAGCAAAACAGGGATCAAATTCAAATTCGGGACGGGATCGATAGAAAAGGCTTAGAATTCAGGGCTCGTCGGGTTCAGTAATTTTATAGAACGAAAAAATGTGAATCCCATTGCGAAGGTAGAGTTAATTCCCTGTCGATTCATTTCCTTCATGAGAAAAATGTTATAGCTTTTTGTGGGATAGTAGGTCACCCATTTTAGAGTTCAGTACAAACGAGCTTAAACGCCTTGAAATATAATGTTAGTGATAAAGAATATATTATAGTTTTGATAGTATTTTCAAGGGGCAAATGAGCATGCAAACCAATAGAAACCTTTTGTTAGTTTGTATGTTCATTTGCTCCCTAGTCACCAACGCCACGACGGTGACCGCCTGGTCTCCGTCGTTCATGGATACTCAAAACGAAAGGAGTCATCATCGCGTTGTCGGGCTCTTGGGAAGGAACAGGATAACTGCTGTTGGAGGAGAAGTGGTGTGATAACGGCGGAGGGGGGATGAAGGGCAAGCGGTCCACCGGAACTCACTGGACGAAGTGCAACAGCGGAAGCTGCTGCTTCACGTCCGTTTTCTGTAAAAGTGTGGTCGAGCTAACCAATTTATAAGTATTGTAGGGTAATTAAGTACTTGTATAATTAAATAAGTAATAAATATTATATGTCATTTAATTTAAGGATTTAATCCCTAGGTCCCCAACACTGGGGCGAGCTGTACAGCGAGTGCGCAGGCAAACACCAGAGCCCCATCGACATTAACGTGCTGCACGTGAAAGAAGTCACGCTACCGGACCTAGAGTGGTCCGGGTTCGACGACCCGCTCGACCACGTGCACGTCACCAACAACGGGCACACGGGTCTGTACGGGCTTAGCCACAAAAAATATACGATCACAACTCCGTGATTAACGAGGAAAGAATTATTATTACGTACTAATATGGCCTTGAGACCTACTATTTTTTCACATAATATTATCGATCAATATGTCGTAATAATTCAAACAGACTAATGATATGCCTCGACTTAGTTACACGTATCAGCAAAAACTTATCCTTCGACCTATGACGTATCGTTTATAAATACTTACGATTGTGGTTATGAATAACGTGGTTACATAAAATTTACGTGCAAACTCCATCGTTCGTTTATCCCATGTAACTCTACAGGACAATGCTTGCGTCTATTCCCTTATCGTACTATGTACTCTATTGTCGATTCAAACACGTAACGCTTAGAGTTCTTCCCGTATTTATCCAGAAATACACTTCCTTCATTTCTATACATCTGTTATTGTTTGTTAAATATTACAAATTATGTTTTTATTTCCATGAATTATAGTACCTATTAAATAAATAATTACAATTTCTGCTACTAGTCAAAAGAAATTGTAAATATAAACCAGATATTAGGTTACATTGGCCACGTATCCGCAATGGAATATGAAACACATTTTGTGCATGCTGGAGAGAGTGCGCGGGCACCAGCGCACCGATAGGATGTATCTAGTCGACCTATTACATACAAAGATAATATTTATTTACAATTTTTATTTAAATATATACCAGCTAATGAACTTCCAGCGCCTATGGTGCTCTGGCGCACGCGTAAACTACCTTAACAATGACGCGCGTACAGTCTGACTGTCGAGTGTACCCCAGCTCCATCTAGTTGTCGCCGATGACCAGGACCTGATCTCGCTCTCTGTCGGCGTTGCCACCACAGCGCCATGACTATATCTAATGATGGCGCTCGAAAACGCTTTGCATCTGTAGACGGTTGTTGTTCCCTTTGGAGAATTTCCCTAATTAGTTCCGCTGTAGTCAAAAGCGATGAGCAAGGATCGACAGCTCTCTCTTGTAAAGAAAAAAGGGCCCCATAATCGAGCAGAATTCAAATTTCATCAACAAAAAGCAGTTGTATGAACTTAATTACTTCCAATGAGCACTAATATGAGTTAAATGTACCACACCTAATATAGTGCGCTTTCTAAACTGACAAAACCTCCGTATAGATGTTCACACCTTTCATACTTCATCTCTTTCGGTCTGAATTTTTTAAAATACTGAAACACGTAATTGATTATTTATAATAAAGACCTCGAATACCAAATTTTATGAGTTTAAATTGAAAACTACTGGTATATAGCAAACTTTAAATCACTCTTTTAACTCCTTGTAGTTGGATTTTCAAAACCTTCAAATACTTGTTTCTATATTTGAAAAGAAAAGCACTAACACCAATTTCTATATCACTCTAATTTCAAAAGTAACAATACTTTGTCTGTCTGTGCTTTGATCAGTCAGTCAGCGGTCAATTTCTTCTTGAATAGCGTCCCTAGTGATTATTTTTTGCGACTTTTCGTATAGACAAATTTCTATACGAATTATAGTGAACGCAAATGCGAATGTAATAATTAAAAAATTGCACTAGACTTTCACAGTAGAATAATTTTCTGCCGACATCGAGATATTTCTTTTGCCCTTGTAATATTTCCTAGAGAAAGCTACCATCAGAAAGAGGAACCCATACTTGTCACTTACGACTCACAAAAAACAGAAATAAATTGAAATATGAGAATGGCGCAGTGTAATAAGTGTAATTTTTGTTTATAAAAAACATCGACGATTAGTCTAGTGTTTTATTAGTTATTTGAAAGTCACAAAAGAAAGAAGGACGGTGGTACTTCAATGCTTAAGAGCGGTATGCTCACACCAGGAGGTGTCGAATTCGATTCTGACCATGGAAGAATTGATGAATCGGTTTTTAACTTAAGTCAAATCAAACAACTCGCTCTGAGTCTGGAAGGCATGTTAAGACATCGGTTCCGGACATTGTCATCGCTTTGGTGACGGCAACCCGCATTGACCTAGCTTGAAAGGTGGAAGGTCAAAGGCCCTAAGTGTGAAATAACAAAATTAGGGGGGGAAGGTATGCCTACGGGGGTGATTGAAACCTGTCATCGTAACCACATTCGTTTTGTATTCCTATAAATCAATCAAGTATTTTATAAGTTGGTCGTAAACAAACTAATTCGTTACAATTCTCGAACAGCTAATTTGTTTTCATTTCGTTGTGATCAAAATTTAAAGCGATATGTCGCTAAACGTAGATTTGTCTTTTATACAGGTAGCGAAAGGCGCTGCATACTACAATTATTATAATTACGTCAGTCGTTCTAGAATCGCACAGTAACAATATACAGATGAATTCTGAAGTTATATTAATATGCATAGATAAAGCTCTTTAATGGGGTTAAGATTATTTAATATACGAACAAGCATAAAACTAGTTCAATAAGATAGCGCGTTCTCCGCCGTACACAAGGAGATTGATCAATACCGCCAATAATTTGTTTCTAGTTCTGCTAGAAGTGACGAACGAGCCCCATCCCGCGGTGCGCGGCGGACCTTTGGACAGCACCTACGTTTTCAGCCAGATGCATTTTCACTGGGGTGACAATGACACCTTCGGCAGCGAGGACAAGATCAACCACAGAAGGTATCCGTAAGATCAGACACATTAATTTTACTCGAACCACGAGTCGAACAAAAAAATCAATGAAGTTACGTCGAATGTTTAATCACTTGTCCAGCTCTGCGGATAGAGGATTAAATACCCTTCTATGAGGAATTACGCCCAAAAATGGAATATTACTAGCTGATGATAATTATTATAGGGTTGCTCCAAAATATCAAATACATGCTTATCAATATTAAGCATTATTGCATATAATTTTAATGTAATTGTCTGTTTGGATAATTTCGAGGAATCGGAAATTTTTCCAAGTTGGTCCAGTAATTTCGATTGAAAATGTAGTGCTCTGCTGTGGCCAACTCGGCTACGGCATGGAACGGGCGGGCGGGAGATACCACATTCACAGAATACAGACGTGAAGTAGCAACTTTCGCTATTGTGTTTCGTCCGGTGTGTGAGCATTCCGGTGACTCACTCTTCCCTCCATCAGACCACTCCCCGATCCACCCGCCCCACATCCTCTTTCATCAGCCCATTCCCCCTCATATCAGATATTCTATTTTTACCTAAAATACTGCTAACACACTGGTTACGAGTGTTCTCTGGGGTTACGAGTGTCCATAGGCGGCGGTGACCACCTGATTTTTGGTGGCTCGCACGCTCGTTTGCCTCTCGGTCTGCTACGAAAAATAAGTACTATAACATAAACGGTTCTGAATGGAGTCCGGTAACATTCATATAATTACAGCTAGTTTATAGTGAGATCTCAAGAGCAACGCCAGCATTAAACATACTTTACGTAGATAGGTAGGTACACGCAGAACATGAAACGGGTAATGTGTTACTTCCGCATTTTGATTTATGGAAGTGGCCGCCGGAAAACACGATGCATGGACACTTAAAACTGGATAATAACAGGAAAATCTCTATTGTCGTCGAAAATTATAGTCATCAAGTAAAAAAAAAACACGAGTTACGTTACATGTTTGTTTTATCAAAGGGCGAATAGTGTGTTTGTGACGGACGGTCGACGACTAGCATTATAGAAATAATGAGATTTACATATATAAAGCCACTTTTTGCAGGTTCCTTACCCGTTGCTTTCTATAACAGTTTTCTAATGTTAATTATATTAAGGTGTCTCATCAATAATGTCGGGTTTTAATGTTCACTTTCTTTATTAAATAATCATAAACACATAAAACCTTAATATTCAAAGTATAGCGCATCCTATTCTACGGTCTTGACGTTCAGCGAGCTCTCTGAGACCTCGGTAAAACCATTCCCTGGGCGTAGAGCTTAAAGAAATCCACATTGCATTTTCAACATCTCATAGAATATTATCCCACTCCTCATAGAATTAGAGACTTATCGCACTCTATATGTTTTGTTATCGAAACGTCTTGGCTCGTCGATTAAAACGGTATCATTTAAAAGAAAGTGAAGCAGTTGTACTCCTCACAGAACTAGAGACTTGTCATAATTTGTTATGACATGTACAAAAACAAGCATATGAATCTCAATTATTTAAACCGACATCACTTATGAAATACCCTGAATATGATCAAGCGAGATATATAAAAAAAAAACTTTAATATATACTTTAAATTGCTAGGAATATGGAAAGGTTTTAATAATAATTGATTTCTCTATTTCTTTTTGAGCATAGAATAAGCCTTTATCCATTTTTAGGGTTCCGTATGCATATCTGTCTATATGTCTATCACGGCCAATTTGCTCTGAATCTACTGGACTAATTAAGTCGACATTTGGTACTTATGGTCGATATACGTCTGTGACCCAAACACGGACATGTAACGAAAATATTAATTTCAAATATGAGGTTCACTTTTGGAGTAAATTAGAAAATAAAAAAAAAGTTTTACAAACTTAAGCATGTGACATACCAACCGCAAACGCTTATTGTGAGAGTTTTTATCGTTTTCAGTTTTAAAGTTATTTAACAAAATAGATGAAAATCGACCATTACTCTTTTTTCGAAACTACTGCATTTAAAATCTTACAAAAAAATACAGAAAACATGTAGGAAAAGAATGTGTATAAATTACAAGAAAACTTATGATAAGTCATAGTTTGCTTCGTTTCGGTACGTTTCAATGTCCAGTGCAAACTGACACTCGCTTAGTAATTTAGTGCACACTTAGTGCGTTTCGATTTATTTTCCTTATTTTTGCTCCATTTTAAAAGTAGTGCTTTTAGAATACAAGCGTAAAATTTGGCGTGACCATGGTGCAAACTTATGACAAACAATAAATAAAAATCGGCCAAGTGCAAATGACGCTCGTGATAATAGTCCGCATATGAATGAATGAAATTGTGTTTTTTAAGTATTTAACGCAAATATATTGTACAGTACAGAACCCTCATTGCAAAAGCCCGACTCACATTTGACCGATTTTTTTTCGAACAAATTCACTCTTACTCAAATTATACTGAGGTTCCTGAACATTGCGATTGGATCATTAAGCGATCTTATTATAACTAATATGACATTATGAAATTTTTCTAAGAGGGCCTACCTAATGTTAACTCAAATTCAATATTTTCGAATTCATTTGAGAGTTGGCATTTGTAAACTGAACAATACGGGGGACGAAAAGTCGCAGCACGGCGAGAGGGTCAAATTAGATATTCGTGCATTTATTTATTTATTTCAGTTTTGCAATGGAGCTACACATGCTGTTCTACAAAGAGGAGTATGGTGATGCTGCCGAAGCTGTGAAACATCCGGACGGCCTAACGGTTTTAGCCTTTTTTTATGAGGTAAAGAATTTCATGCTATTAAGAGTCAAAAATTAAACATCTTACCAATAATTCTAGTGTAATTTCTATTAGAAAGCATTAAATCATTTTAAAATTAATTAACGAAGTGAATTCATAGAAGATTCTAAGTTCCCACCAAAAGGATATAGACAATAGTTAATGAAACACGAATATATTGCATACCCTAAAAAATAACCGTTGACCATTCGATGAAAAAGACCGAATACTAGCATCGGGAGAAGCTTATAAGTCTCTTATTGCATTATATCTTTGGTTTACTTATGATATATACATATATGTTCAACATATATTCAATAACATTTTGTTCAACATTCTGTTGCCATTTTGCAAGTAGTAACATAATTCCATTGCTATAGAAATTTTGGGACTTCTAATCAAAAAACTGCAAACAAGTAGTTTTGACGGTACGCTCTCTTGATGTTAACCTATCACAACCTAAAGAATTCTAAAGAGACCAAAACAGGTAAAAATCTAAGGGTGCAAGGTCAGGACTATATGGAAGATGCATTGCCACTGCTCAACCAAACTCTCAATATTTGCCGAGTGGTTAAAGATGTGTGTGGTCTGGCGTTAAAATGGTGAAAAACCACATTCTTTCTGTTGATCAATTCCGGCCGTTTTTTTTCTACTTCTTGCTTGAGTCTCATCAGTTGTTGGTAGTAAAGATCCAAATTGATGGTTTTTCTCGACGACAAAAGCTAATAATGAATAATGCCCTTCCAGTCCCACCATACACATAAAATCAACTCATTGCGAGTTAATCTGGGTTTCGCTATAGTCTGTGGAGCTTGCTTGCATTTTGACCATGATCTTTTTCGCACGTTCTTGTCGTAGGTAATTCATTTTTCATCACCAGTCATCAATCTTCTCAAAACCAGGTCGATTTCATTAGAGTCGCAAATGAGCACATGATTCATTAGATTTCTTTCAATAAGCTCGTATGGGACCCTAGCATCGAGCTTTTTGTTGAATTTGGCGAATTTTTCAATATATAACATAACCTCAAGTTTTTCTTATTTTCAAGCTCGCCATTTTTAAGGTTCCGAGGCAAAACGACAAAAAAGAATCCTTATACTATCGTCATGTCCGTCCGTCCATACGTCCGTATGTCACAAGCATTTTATTCAAAAACTACAAGATGTATATTGATGAAATTTATAGTATAGGTGTCTTGTGCAAGCCGCTACTTAGTTTGGTAGTTAAATAACAAAAATAAATATTTTTAGGTGGTGCACTCCATACATGTAACAAAAGTTGAAAAAAAAAATTTTCAGCAAACATCAATGTGTGGCACGTATTTCGAAAATTCTTCACACTCGAACACTAAGGTTTTTTAAGTTTTTTGATTAATGGATTATTTTTGGAAATAATCGCTCCAAAAGTTCCAGAAATTGTGCCCCCTTCTCCTCCTCTATTTTCTAAACCGTAGGCGTGTCCAAAAAAATATGAAAAAATAACGAAGGTAACGCTTAATAAATACTTTCAACAAAAATTATTTTGAACATGATCGAATATACTGTTGTTGAGTTATTGCCGAAAAACTGCGCTTGTGAAGAAAAGGACGTAAGGGCCACGAAGATACGATCTTTTGCTTATTCACTTTACGTTACACTAGTTTACCTAATAGTAATAGTTGACATAACTACTTGTTTTTCTAGTTATAAGCGAATAAAGTGCTTATAACTATTCTGTGCGAGAAACATGGAAATAGTGTAACAACCTACTTTTTTCTTTTATAGTGCATTTCTTTGTAATAATAGCTTCGGAACCATATGATAAGCATGATCCGACATGCTCTTGGCCAGTTTTTAATGTTATGTCAACGGTTAGAACGCCGATTCCACTTGGGTTTATGATTGTAACGCTGAAAAGCGTGTGGAACGGAAAAAACCTAATCGTGAGCGTGATCGTTGTTAGCGCATGGTGGAACGTAGCCAATAATAATATGTAAATTAAAGAAAAAACTTCTATTGTGGCAATTACTTGGTATCTATGTAGATACAGTAGAACGTACGAAACTCTGCCGCTCTGAATTGGCCGTGAATGATATACTGAGCGGGTATTACGCTCCCCCACCCTTCGTTCTTCTCCGTCGTGTTCCTATTTTACACCATTGCGACGCTTTCGTGACGAACTTCACAGCGACAAAGAATCGTGCGTTATACTGTAATAGCTTTCCTTTCAGTTGGACCGCCACGGACACCCGGCTTACGACGCCATAACGGCCGCCCTCGGCAACGTCACCGAGCCGCACTCCAGCACCTCCATGTTCAGCTCGTTCACGCTCTCCGACCTCCTGCCGTACGAGCTGAAGCGATATTTCACTTACCGCGGCTCGCTGACCACGCCGCCTTGTTCCGAAGTCGTTATATGGATAGATTTCGAGCAACCCATCCGTCTGATTCACAACCAGGTGGGTGATGAAGTTTACATCTAAAGATGTATTGACATTTTAATATGTACTGAAGAAATTGTTTTGGTCCAGTTCTTTATATACATACACTTAACTATCACTTGGTCCTTATTAGTAATGAAATAAAAATAATAATCTGAATTCATTACATATGCAGGTATTAAACAAGCATTAACATTAAATAAAATATTGCTTTTTTGTGTATTTATCAAAACTGAAGACAGAAACATCTTAAACAACAGAAAGCATGGCTTACATTAAACCGCGGGGTGCATTACTGTTCTTAATAAGAGATAGCCCATAGTTATTTTGCATATAATGTGACAAGATAAATAGGGTACAATCCGTATGACACCTGCAATCAGAATAATAATGCATATGAAAAATAGAACAATGTCTATGCCTAAAATAGTTACATTTGTATTAAAATATACTATTTCCAATCGGTAATTCATAAATAAAGCTGTGTGCATATAAAAATAAATACATTCTGATAAAATGTAAGAAATATCTAGTTCTCACGAAGGAAGCTTTATACAAAGAGATAACATCCTACCACATATTTATCTTTAAAACACAGAATTATACATTAAACTACTTTTTATTTTATTATTAATGTCATAATTATTGTATTTAATTTCAAATATGACATTCACGAAAAAATTTAATTTCAAATAGCCGCTTGACACTAAGTAAAATGTCCATTAAAATCGGGCCATCTTATATATGAGATAATCTTGTCAATCCTTTATGCATGTCTCGTGAATGATAGTTAGGGTCTTTATACTGGTTGTCTTTAGCAACAATAGGGTGCTATTAACGCTGTGTCAATTTGATAATATTATGTTTTTCTAAAATAAGTCAACATCTTTAATGGTTTTCAGATTGAAGCATTTCGAGGTTTAAAATCAACACATGGAGTCATCAAACATAACTTTAGGCCCACGCAGCCTTTAGGTGATCGCAAAGTTTTCTATAACATAGATAGTAATTACTACTATTACAATGAAGTAGAAGATCCAGATCCAACAACTACTGTTAAGCCATCACGGCGAAAGAAGGCACGCCATAATAGTAGCAATGTTTCTAAAATAAGTTCATCTCTATTTCTATTGTTTGCTTCTATATATTTTTAGGCTTAAATAGGGAATAAAAAAACTGCTTTTTCTATTCATTATTTTTGGGTCGTGATATTTTACTCTCCTGTAAAATACAAGAAGAGTCATAGTTCCTATTAATAAATTCAGAATTTATTTAATATATGAAGCTTACTTGAAGTAAGTATTTGGTCAAACATGCTAATTCAACTGAGCAAAATTAAAGTAATATGCAAGTACATTGACGAAAATATTGACTTAAACAATGTAACAAGAATTTGAATTATGATTTCTTTTTTTATTTAACATGAAACAAAATTAAAGTAATGCAAAAATTAAATCAGATGTATTGAACATTAGATCTGTTTTAACATGCATTAACACTATAAAAAACACATGGAGTACATTGTTGTTAAGTAAAGATTAGAACATAACAATTAGTAAATAAAATTATTATTATGATAAGTAAAAAGTAACAATGTAATTGTAAAGTTATTTTGAATAACCTATGTTTAATTTATTATATATAACTCATAAGTTGTCCAACAAAACACTGTGATAATAACAAATCGATGTATTTTTTGAAGTTTTAAGTAATAAAATTAGAAATACAAATAATAAAAATATGTTTACTGGAATATTGTTTAATTACAATACAATTAAGATTTTCTTGTATCTACTTCATCATTTCCATTCGAATTTAATAAAAAGCTTATCCATACAACCTATATCTATACCCTGCTGCAGGTCACAGGTCTTTAAGAAGGTATTACACTATAGTCTCTTACTTTTAATTAAAAAAACCTTCAATTAATAAAAAAAAAAATACTGAGAAAGCATTACTCATAGAAAAGGTTGAAACAATAAGTATATAACATTGAAAGGTTAAGTATGAAGCAGGAAAATGCAAACGAGAATTTTTAACATGTAAATGAGAACAGTCATTCTAATATTTCATAGTATTTCTGTTACATATACTAAAAAATTAGTCTAAACTCAGACAGATTACATATGCAACTATCAAAACATTATTAAACAAGTTGCTAGTAAAAAAAAATAACTTAGTTATTAGTTTAATATGTATCCCTGCAATATATAGGATAGAATCGATCATGCATCTTTTCACAAATATTTATAATCTCCTTTTTTAAAACAACTTTGCCAAAGTAATTATAACAAAAATATATAATTGGCAATATACTTACGAATAATATAGACATAAGCCTACTAAATGCTTGGCCAGACTGAGAGCGCGAGCGCCGCACGCCACCACCATTTGACGAAAGGCGAGGCACGGGACGAACTCTAATTCTGCCACGCGCCATATTATTTTTAAAAAATTATCTAATCATTTACCTACAAATGACACGTGCTGTTGTCAATGATATATAGGTTGCCGAAGGTACTATTACATTAAACTCTGATTTTCCAAGTGTTCCACTCACGTCTGAACAAACACGGCAAACTATCACATAAATGATACAAAGCAAGCAATATTACTTTTGGACTTTCAGGTTGTTGACTATTTATATTTTAATTAAACACTTCAATATTAATCACACACAATCTTAGTTTCATAAACATCAATATCGTAAACGTAACCATTAGTAAGGTTGAAAGATTGGAACATCATACATTTCTAGAACACGTTTTAAGCAATTTTTTCTCAGAAATGACTACTTCAATGACTATGGGTTCTTTGGCAAAGTTGTTCTAAAAAAAGAAGATTTACAGAAAAATGCATTATTGATTCCATATGAAATACATTATTTTTCCCCAAAAATATTTGTACATAAACAAATAAAATTATAATTTTATACAGAATAAATTGTTTTAATAACTAAAAAGTCATAAATAAATCCCGTAATCATTGTTGGTGAAGCAAGAGTATTTCTGGTGTATCTTGTACATGTTAAATAGAAACTTTCCAGATACAGAATGAAGTGAAAGTTAAACACAAAAAGTTTGAATGATTTTAAGAAACACTTAAAAAATAGTTCTGCAAAATGCCCGCATAAAATGAGCTATTTGTCTGCACATAATCCTCAACAGGCAGCAAAAAATTAAGTTCTTAGTGGGTTTTGATATTATATATATTTTGTATCATTTAATTGACAAAAAAAAACAACTAATAAAATCAGTCTACATCTTGTACTCTGTTTTCTGACATAGACACCATAGCTCCTAGATTATCGTCTGCGCCTTCTTTTAATCTTTCCCATATTAATTCTGCTATTGCTTTTTGTGTTCTTCTTTCTAATTTCTCTAATTTCTTAGCAACATCTCGTTTAAGGTCCCAATCAGGTTTTCTTGGTGCCAGTGTCGATATGTCCAAATCTTCAAGAACCACCTGAATTAAGTTAAAAAATTTATACTAAAAATCTATTTTACATACTTTCTTATATACTCATACACATTATTGAATTTTAAATACAATCCTACTAAGTGCACAATGAAAAATTTTTATCTGTCATTCATTTTCAAATTAAGTCAAACACAACATGATATATTTTCATGCGATTTTCAAAGAAGATTTTAAATTATTTTAAGGAGTCCTTCATAAAATATATATGCGAAAAGAAGTATGACACTGTCTAGGATGCTGATAAGAAATTTCCACTATTTTAAAAATTATGACAACACATATGACAAAAAAAGGAAATGAAGCATAAGCATAAATTTTTACCTTCTCATTAGCTGCTTCTAAAAGATCTTTAACTTCCTCTTCAACCGCTACAGGCTGTGCTTCTTCCAAAACAGCATCTTTTAAATTCTCATCCTGTGGTCTATAGCTCCTAAATTTTGGTCTGGAAAATAAATACATTTTATATATTTCAAGCCATAAATATTTTTATATGCAACTGCAAAACTATGATAAAAACTGTAAAAGTAGTTTTTATGATGAACTTTTTGTTTAATTGACAAACAAAAATTATAATCATAATGATTAACACTGATTGATCAAGTCATCTTTTCAAAGTAAATGAAATTGTTGTTATAAAAAACTGATTAGATAAATAAACACAACAGTAAAAAGTGTGAGAACTCATTGATTCTGTATAAATTACTAGTAGATTTTCAAAGGATTTTTGAACACTGCCAATGTCTGAAATTTTAATCTATTTTTACTGAAATGATATAAAAGGAAGTGATATTGATGATGACAGAAGGGGCACTGTCATTAATAAGTATTGTACAAGTCTGAATTTAGCCCAAAATTTGCTGAAAAAAAAAGAGGGATTACCAAAACATGTCTTGAAATAAAAAATTAAAAAAGGTGAAGTCTATGGAAAATGACAAGGGAGAATGACAATGAGAAGTTTTGATTTTATCTGCTCAATATACACTTGAATATGTGAGCATAAAGCGTAAGTAAGAACCAGTAAAAAGTAAGAATGAAATTATCTCTTACAACCGAGTATAATAAATATAAATGCTCGATTGATTATTCAATCCCGATAGGAAGTAATTTCAATCTAACGTGACGGAGCTTACATAGGATTCAAAAGTTAGCAATATAGCATTTGTTAAGTTTGTCAATGATAAATGCCTATATTAAATATAAATAAACAAAAACTTGACTTCAAAATAATACACAAAACATTCTGAGATAACACCTGTCGAAGATTGATAGGTCTTGAGACTGTGCGAATAAGTCAAAATTAAAATTGTCCATCTCAACATAAATCCAGAAAGTTACTGATAGTTCATCATCAGAACAGAATATCCAGATGCATTAAATATAAAAGAAAAAAAGGTATCTCCGTTATTGAGTTTTTTATCACCTTATATACTTCCACACAGGAAGTATATAAGGTGATAAAAAAAAACTCAATACCATGTGTTTAGTTTGCCCCTGAATTGTGTGCACTGAATGCTTTGCCAAGGGCATAAAAAAATTAATAGGCAATAAGTTTATAATTTGATTTATTATTTCTATAAATAAAATTTTATTTGTTTCATTTATTATTGTATTTTTATTTATATAATGAATTCCATTTAAATCCCATTTTTTAATATTAGGCACATTTTTTTTAAACTGTAGAAAACAAAACAAATTGCTTAAGCTATTGCAGTACGTCATGCTCTATAAAATTTGTATTAATTTACGAGTTTATAGCAGGTCTCACGGCCTGCCTATAAAATCATTCTGTATGTCCGCTAGCCACCCATACAGTGTGTTGCAATAGTTTTGACTCCTATCTATCGGCCTGTAAATATGTGCAAAGACACATCTGCCAGCACAACAAATGGCTTGCAAGTTCAAAAATTTTTATATAATGGTGGTAGTGAATGTATTAAATCATGCTATTCCGAGTGATACACGATGCAATGTATACAGGACAAAAATACAGTTCTTAAAATGAATTTTATCTATGTTAATGACAAAAAAAATATGGAACTCTTCACCAAATTTCACAAGCGTTACATTTGATCTTTTAAAAATATAACTCTAATTAAAGTAGAAAAACCATTAAATCGCCTATTTGAATAGACAAGATTTAATTATATTGATATTTTTATTTAGAATACGAACTTTTGAGGCAATATTACTGAAATTTCATACATAATGAAATTATACTTAATAGACAATATATTTTAGTAACTTAGGGTTATGAATTTTACCAGTTACGAGTTCCAGTGAGTTATAGTTAATTACTCGCTAAAATCTTTATTATAAAAACCATTATTACACAAGGAAGACTGTACAAGTTTAAACAGAAAACCTGTTCAATAATTGAGTATTTATTAATTCAAATCTCTCTATTTGATCAGTGAATCTTATGGTCTCATAAAGGTTATTTGAATATGAACTTTGTTTCCAAATCGTTAGATAATAAATATTAAAACTAAATACTTCTAAACATTGCTATGCTTACTTAGGAAGAGCAGGCATTTTATCGTTCACATTTGGACTAAAATTATCAACATTGCCAGATTTGCGTTTCAGGTTCTTGAGACGTTCCTTCCTTTTCAGAGCTTCTTCCTCCAAAGTAGTGACGCCATCCTGGGCTTCCATGGTAACCATATTCTGTGATTACTCTAATTTAAATACAATAAACTGGTGAAACAATACAGTGTTTGGATACAGAACCTACGTTACCATGTCATTAATGTCAAAATTGTACTTAAAACTATCAATGTCAATCTAAGTTTATGTTGCCATTGATGAGAGCCTCATTTTCAGAAGTTAGCATGTTTTATTAGAAAACGTCATTTATTACAATAACCGATTATTATTAAGCACTTACACAAACGTACATAGTGACAATTTCAAAATTATCTGAACTGGCAAATTCTCAATGTTTCTACTATGAATAAGAAATACATTTTCATTTTTTTGGTTTTTCTTGACCACACATTGTGTGATCACACTTGTATCACAATTATGTGTGAACATGTATTATGAGTGACGAATATTAAAATAAAATAGCATTTAAAAGTTTCGTACAGTTTCTGTAACCTATTTAAATAAATAGCAACAAAACATCCGGTGTTGTCAAATAATTCATTAAAAAGATAGAAAAATTGTATTATGACCTAGATGTTTTGAGCGTAATAACATCTACTTATTCTTAAGACAAACGTGGTGATAAATACCTTTAATTTTTTTGACATTAAAATTGTTTTGTTCACTTTATATTACATAATACTACTAACGAATTTTATTATGTGTTATTATTGTTAGTAATTAAAAAAAATTTAGTCTCCTAGTTGATCGATAGTTACGTAACTGTACTTTAAATTCAATACGATACATTTATTTTTCACGGAATGCCTATTTTCGAATGGAACGATATGGAAATTTCTAAGTTGATCAGCATATCCAGTCGATAAGGTAAATTGATGTGAAATACAAAAGAAAGACAGTACGTTTGTGTCGCTAAGTGTACATAAAAGTTCCCAACTACATTATGGCAGTTTTTAACAGTAATTACGCTTCTCATCCCATAGAAAAATCAAATAACAATGCCCAAATTATTATGATACATTAGACCACTTAATTTACAGAGATTCCATTACAAAAATGGTAAATACTTTAGAAAACCAATAATTAGTTTATTCGTCTTTTTTAAAACTATACTTTCAACGACATGGTTTTCGTTTAATATTTATTTGTTTCTCCGAAGGTCCATTTTATAATATTTAAAATAGATGTATTAATGAAAGAACTGAATTTTAAGAGAATAAACAAAAAGAAAATAAATAAATCATGCATTATTATAAACTTCATAATTTTGAAAACTTAGCAAAATAATCAATATTATGTACTGCTAGAATTAATTTTAATTCTGGTTAGAAATTATGGTTTTTGCAACAGGCAAATTGTTTTCTAAGGCAGATCTTTGTGGATACGTTATGTGCAGCAAAATCTTGTCACATCAAAAAATCGTTATGAACAGATAGTTGAGTGCTACTATAAATATTATAGTTGATAATGGAATATGTAACTCTGTTAGATATGAAAATAATCGATAGTGAAATCAAACTTAAAATGTGCTAAAAAATAATTAATGCTTCTCATCTCTTAATGTGCAAAACTTGGTTAATAGTTTAAGTTTAATAGTACCACACTAAATACATAGTACTAATTAAAAAGTGACGTCAGAGTTTTGCAATTCTCACTCTATCTCTCTATTTTAATTGATAATTTAAAATATTCACATCTTAGTTATTTTTCAGTCATCTAAAATGCAATGTCATTGCATTCTTTTTATATAAAAAATAGCTTAATATAATTGCATTCTTTTTTATATAAAACAGAAAGCAATAACATTGTATTTCATATTTCATTGTCGCATGTGTACCTCAATGTTTAGTCGCGAACAACTAAGCCTAAATCACAGTCCTGCCTATTTAAGTAAAATTGGAAACAAATTCTAGTATAACAAAAAATATAAACTACATTATTTGGGAATGGGGTAGCTTTTTAAAGGAAGTTTTAGAGTAAATTAAGTTAAATATTCTAGAGAAATTATTAACCAAATATTTGATATGTAATACAAAAAAAATATTACAAAAATCAAAAAGCTCATCTGCGTGGAAGTCAACCAAAAGGATAGAAAAAAATGATGTAATAAATCACATTAGCAAATATAATATACTGAACTAATAAACAACTCGGTAGATTGTATATGTAAAGTATTTTATAAATGTCTATGTGCTCCTTTTTTCTTATCCTCAATAATTTTATTATGACAGGCTATTTTGACATACAAAAAATACAAAAAGAAATAGTGCAAAAATTAAATTTAAGTAAATTTATGATAATTGTTTCTAAATTTGTTTGTGATAAAAATTATTCATGTTTTGAAGTTACATCCAATAAAGAAGAAAGTGTACATTTACAGCTTAATCATAAAATGTTTACAGGGGTGCCGATTGAGATATACAACTTCAGACATTTGCTTGATAAAGCAAGAAGAATCTGTATTATGACTGGTACAGGTCTCAGTTTGGAATCTGGAATAGTTGGATCGGCAACTTGGAAAAAGTACCCAATAGCCTCATTAACTGTTCCTCATGTTTTTTTTAACAATCCATGTTTGATTTGGGAGTATTACAATCACGAAAGAAGGACAGTTTCGAAAGCTAAACCTAATGCGGTGAAATGTCTATTTTTAATTTCTAGTATTGTGAAAGCAATATAATTTCGAAATAGGAAATAAATAAGCGAAAAACAATAAAAAATAATTTATTTTCATTTAGCATATAAATAAAGCAACCCTAATTTATTTGACATTGGAGCCGTTAACAAGTGAAACGACGTAGACTACAAAATTCTAGTCTCATTGTAGAAATAATTTTCTTTAAATAGCCAATATTTTACAAAATCCTGCATATTGCTGGGTTATGTTTACGTATAACATGTTTGCAAACGACGTTTGTAATAAGTTGTTTAAGGTTTTGTGTATATAGCCAAAGCATATTTTCTATACCTACCTATAATTCTATATCATTTCTTATTGATATATTATTTAAGCTACTTTAAATGAATGTAATAGTTGTATTTATTTAATTCTACAAAAATATAATTATATTACTAATATGAAATAACATGACAAATTGCTTTTTATAGGCGCATATTGCCATCGCCAAGTTTCAAGCTAAACACGGAAATAACAAACAAATCACAATTGTCACACAGGCTACTGATGGGTTACATTTGGCAGCGGGTAGTAACAACGTAATAGAGTTATATGGAAATTTATTTAAAAGTATATGCTGCAAATGCTGCCAAATAGTTACCGACGATTGCGATAGGGCTATATTAGAGGTTAAATAAATTTGTTATTATTTGACTAAGATGAAATCCCAATTAGATAGACGCAAGCGCATTTGTTTCACCGCATATCGGTATTGGAATTTATAAATAAAACGTGTGCAATGAACTAAAACAATACCTATAACAATTTATATGCATAATACTATAAGCATTATAAATTAATTTAGGACCAATGCAATAACATTATTCCTTTTTTTTAGACTTGTAACCAAAATACAATTATTATTATGTTCAGTGTGATGGTAAAGAAAAGTCGAATTTGGCTTCTTCATTTTTTTTAAATCGATTAAAAGCTGTAAACTGTCCACTTCTGTACAATTAATATATTAAAAAATTTACATGTATCAAGTCTGAATAAACACTAATAGAAGCCAAACTGATAATTTTTAGACGTTCCTCCTTCTGTACATATATTTTTGCAAATGTATTGAGCAAAGAAAACGACTAAATTCCAAGAGTGTAATTGAAAAATTTTATAAGCATTATTTGATTTATGTGATGTGCAAATAAAATAATAAAAATGGGTAACATAAGGGATATGTTCTGCGTCCCCATGGGAGGAGCCTGTGAACGGGTGCTATAATAATTGATTGATTACTTTTCTACAATAGTTTGAGTGGTCATTAGTTATAGTGCAGAATATGCGCAACCGGTCTACGATAAGAATGTTTAATTATGAAATCTGTATGGAGTATTGAATGGTAATACTATAAGTTTGATTGGTAGAAAGACAAGTAAAATTGCTCACGACTGTGCTTACGTAAATATCTGTTTAGACCATAGAGAGCTAAAAGTGTAATATTAGGTTAAATTAAGTATGATTATAAATCAAGCTATTCGCTATATAAAAAAGAAAATTTCATTGAAACCCATTGAATCTTATTAAAGTGGTGTTTCCAAATATAGACTGGAAGTTGAATGATAAAAATTGTTAATTGCTGTTATGTCTTTTATTTTACCTACTCCAAACCACTTTTTTACAAATAAAATAAAATAAACACTGCCCCTAAGCTTAGACACTTTTCAATGGACAATGGTTTTCCAATTTTGATAATTGATAACGATTTCGCAGGAAGAAAACGGTGGCCAATCTAGACCAATCACGTTTTACGATTTACCACGCTGTAAAATTAAAACTTGTGGTGGATTGCTTAGACCTTATGTGCTGTGGACAGGAGAAAATTACGAACCATATGTTTACAAATGTGCAGGTAAATGCTAACATCTTTATAATTAATACTGATAATTATAATGCAAGAAACTACAATACCTCTACTACTACTAAAACAAACTAAACACGAGTGTCAGCTTGTATCTGTATTAAATATGCACGTACATAGCTTCCTGTGCGGTAGAATACCTAGTAGCTAACTACACAAATGTTACCACACATGTAGTTACTATTTTCTTCATTTTATGCAAAGATTTTGTCCTTAAATGTTCCATATCGCAGTTGTGTTAGTGTGTACATATTCAAAACAATATTTTAATTTTAGGCTGCTTAATAATTATTTAGCCCAAAGAAAAGATTTTTGAAGTTATACTTTTTTAAGGGTGTCAGGGTGAAAAGACCAAAATGTATTTTAGTAAGTTAAGGAAGTGGCGCGCGCCAATGTAGAACACCGTGAAGTTATTTCGAATGATAAACTTACGTAAGTTGCAGGCGCCAACGTAAGATACTATGAAGACAGTTGCGAATGAGAGTTTATTTATTTCGTGGTATCATGTATGTAACTATATTAGTGCCTGACGACTGGTGTTTATTAATTTCGATTTTCCGATTGTAATATGAGGTCTAGCCATATTTTCTTACAAGCACGTTACCAAAATAATCGTAATAAGTACGAGTGACAAGTACTGACATCTAGTACAGATATTATAAACTTCTAAGCGCATTCATAAACTGTTCAGACATTTCTCCGTGAATATGAATATATAGACATTTCTCTTCAAAACTAATTAATGACAGTGTTATGCTAAATTTTTGCGATGACTTGGTGAAAATTTCACGACATATTACTTAATATTTACATACGTAAAAAAACCCTTTTTTTTTTATTTTATTGACGCCAAAGAAGTACAATTTCTTGTGTTCAAATAAATACACACACAGTTTTTTATTTATTTAATTTCAGTTGTTTATATTGAATTTCATAAGTGTATAGTACTTAGGTATAATTAGGTACAGTCAAGCTGTGTAAAGAGATATTGGTATTAGTCGTTTTTCAACTTATTTTAATCTAGTAAGCTCCAGTCATTGCCTGTTATTCTTTAGCTGAAAAAATGTTTTTCACACGCATAAACGATTTTAATTTTATTTTTAATAATAAAAATAATTTTAAAGATTAACATGTTAATCGTGTTTGATTTCTGATTGACGTCTAATTATATTAAAAAGGTCGCAAGATAAATGCAATGTCACGTTAAAAATTGAGCATCGAACAGTCATTAAAATTCTTACTAAAGAGGGAAACTCTTCATAAGGTTTCGATTTAAGCAGTTTAAATACGTAAGACCATGGGAGCCTCGAAGACGAACCCCAGGTGAGCGGGCGACGCGTTTCGGCCCTACCGAAAATGAGGCATATAGAAAATCGGTGAATAGTTAGGTAGGAGATTATTAGATACGTAGCCATTAGTAAGAGGCGCGTAAAGTAAATAATACATGAACATTTGATCATATTTAAAATTAGTCCACAATGCGTTTTGACGTGACAACGTCTTATAAATTGGTTTGCCGGGTGACACTTCAAGAAACTGCGTTACGCTCCGCTCACGTTATGCGCTCACAATGAGAGCGAGTGAGAGGCACGCGTCCCTTCCACTCGGGCATGGTTAGCCCGCCTAAGAGCGAGAGAGACAGACATAAAAAGTGAAAGGCACGCGTCCCTTCCACTCAGATAGGAACAAGTTAAGTTGTAGTAAACGCTGTTTCATTGTACGCAAATGTATTGCAAGTTATTGTATGTACATTTGTATATAAATACGTATGTATGTGTAAAGGTAAAAATAAAATTTTGTTAATATGAAATTCAGTGCGAGATTCTTTGTATAAATTAATGTTTTAAATATAATTCTTTGTATAAATAAATGTTTTAAATTGTTACTATTATTTCATCCTTCTTCCTACTATACGAATGAATATTCACATTAAAATGATTTTACCACTCAAAGTCGTTGTCACGTAAAACTTTCGCCCGTATACCGACTTTACAGGCAACCAATTTTTTTAAATTGTTGACTTCGTTTGATATGAAACAAGATGCGAGATGCTGCTAAGTGTTTTCATATGGTAAATACAGAAACAAAAGAATAAAACAAGCAGAAATTATTCCTAGAATAATAGAGTGTAATCTGGATCCGACAATAGGATCCCGAAAGCTAAAAAGAATCATTACTGTGAAGATATAATGATAATAAACACTCTTATAAATTTAAAATTTGTTCATCGGTAGGGAAACTAATGGCAACTATATTTTAAGATGTTAAAAAAAAAACTATAGATTATTTGCAAAAAAAAAAAATTTACGATGAATGTCATATATTATGCTGATTTTTTGAATGAATTATGAGAGTTAAAAAAAAATAGAGGTAAACTCATTAGAGACATATTTATGGACCACTTCTTAATTATCTTCAAAATTGAATGTTTTACAAGACTCAAATGATCTATTAGTACGAATATGACATACGATAAACCGTTTTGTAAAAAGGTCACGTTTTTGTTTCGTTAAATTTAATGGAAAACTTTTCGCTTAGATTTTCAGAATGATCAGAACTTTGGTAAGCCGTTTGAATACTTTGGATGAATGAGAGTTATTTTATTTCATATACTGGCGAATACATCTTAGTTAAGGGTTACATCGACTGTCGCGTAGAACAAGTTGCTCGTTCTACTCGGTTTTTACACGACTTTCAGCATGACTAACTGGCTCTTAAGCATTTATATTCCTCTATTTGCTATTCGTTTTTTAGAATAGTATATTTTGTACAATCTATCATATCAACCATAAAATTGACTCGGTGGTAACTGTTTTCAAGAAAACTTGAAAACAGTTATGTGTGTGTAGTGAACCACGTGAGGCAAAACCCATGCACCACACGGCGCTAATACAAAACAAAAGGAAAATATATAGATCATATTTTAAATAAGATTCAGGGAAAAACGAACTTTGTTCCTGACCACACATGTTTTTTTGATGAAAGTATATTATTTTAAGAGACTTTTTTGACAAATTTGGATTATTCTATACTGGTACAGCCATGCTATGGTCAATTTGGCTGCAACACGAAAATGGGCCGGCTCGACGGTGAGACACCACACTCTCACTGAATACAAACAGCTCCCGTTATTTTGTTTCATCCAGTGAGTGAGAATTCTAGTGGTTGATTCCCCATCCATCACCCTATTCCCTATTCCCCTTCTATCAAATATCTTATTCGTACCCATGAGGTTGGTAACGCACTGATGATTCTTCTGAGGTTGCGAGTGTCCATGGACGGCGATGACTACCTAGGTAGAAACTCTCTGATCGCACGCAAGTTAGTTTGCCACTCGAAAGTTCTGTATAAAATATTTTAATAAACTGATTCGTATACTTTTGCATTCAATATTACATTTTATCTATATTTCATTTTTCATTTACATTACTGACGATGTTATTGTCGAAGTGACAAAATTAAAATGGTTTGTTCTTAAAATATTACCAATCATTAAAAATTGCCTAGACAGTTAACATCAGCCTGATATTGACTGTTTTTTTCATGCCAACATTCTTGAGTAAGGCGACAATGACCACCAGCTTTTCATGAGTATATTAGAGAACCTCGTAAAAACTGGATTACGCAAGTTACCTAAAGTTGAAGATTTTCTCATTAGTTTAACATATATTGACATGTTCGATTGACAAATACATTTCTTTTCATTCACATGCACGTCAAACTAGCATATACTATATAGATAATATTTCATTGAAGGTGAAAGAAAGAACAAACCTATTTTTTTCTTCAAATATATAAGAAACATGAAAGTATTTGTTTGACTTAACCATATAAAAATAGTAGGTACTGAATAACTCTAGTCTTCGAAATGGTTCTTCAATAATAACTTTTTATCAATTCTAAAAAATTCAAATCTTATCGTTATTTTTAATTCGATACCATTTCAATGCCATAACAATTTTATGACTTTTTCAGTTTTTAATATTACGTATGTGGTTAATATTAAACGATCCTCCAGTCGGTACATAGATAGACAATACATTGGACTACACAAAAAAAAAATATTGAATGATACAAAGAATAGTAGAGTTTGTTCACCTGAGCACCTAGGCGGTCTTTTTTTTGGCAAATCTAGATATTTTTCACTCGAAATCTATAATTCCGATAATTTACGTCATCATAATCTACAACGTTTTAGATAGGGATTTACGATATCGCAGGTTATCGCTCGCTCACGCGTGTAGGTACAACAGCAACAGTGAATATTGGTCGTGTGGTCGATGTTATGTCAGATGTTTAACGTCGCACCGTTATTTAGGGTACAACTTCGCACATTAGTTTTATTTCAGACTGAGGTGTTTTGACCTTGAACCCTTCACCTTAGCCCAGTGCAGGTTGAGATCTAGTAAAGATCGTTATCGCCATTACGGTAACGACGTCTGGGACCGATGGGACGTATCCTCCAAGACAAAGACTTAGTTGTTTCAATTAGGTTTAGATTTGAGAAATCCATAATTCACCCGTAGCCGTTCCGAAAAGTGGAGTCACGTAAATAAAATAGACTGTGTTTTACACAGATGAGGCGTTCCGGTACTGCGACGTGCTCATGGTGATCGGGACGTCGTGCGTCACCTACCCCGCGTCCGTCTACGCGCCCCAGGTCGCCGCTAGGTGGGACACCGTCGCGGAATTCAACAAAGTGTCCAACAAATCCCATCCCGACTTCCAATTCCATTTCCCCGGTCCGTACAGCATAACCGTACCCATGGTGTTAGATTACGACGATCACGAACAGTGCGACGATAAGTGAAGTCAGTAACGGTTCTAATATTGCAGCAACCAGCTTATACTTAGCCTATAGCATTCGTTTTTCTGTGTGTAAAAAATTGTAACTGTTATTTGGGTTAATTTTTATAAAGGCGGCTTAACGACCGAAATAATTCATTAAACCTAATTTTCTTTTTTACCTACTAGTTAATACTGATTTTGTAACAAATCGATGAATCTACGATAATATGCAATGTAGTTTGTTCCTAGCTTTAGTTAGCTGCCTTTATTTAAGCAAAAACTCGTATGAGAAAATGTAACTTTATTAATGTGTATTTCATAAATAGTGAACTTTTTATTCATTTAAAATATCGCTTGTCTTTTTATTACTCAGGTATGTTTATACGTCATATTACGTTCTTCCAATATTTTCCCTATTTATTTTGACGCCTGAGTCACCTTACAGGTGTTAAATTTAAAATGACGCACGGCACGCGAAAATTAGATAACATCGGTTTTTTCTATTCTTAGAGAAGTAGGTACACATATTCATATACATATGCACCACTCGAAATACGTTATTTTTCCCAAAAAATATTTTTTAATTACTTTTGTTTAAATTATTTTTATAGTCAGAAGCGGAGAGAAGATTTTTCACAAAGGAAAGAAAAATATTGTGAAATGAAATTATTTATCATAACCATTTTACAAATAAAAATCAAATTTTAAATATTCATCCTCCTTGCCTTTTTTTCGGCAAACTGATTTATTAAATTATTTATGGCTGATGATGATTTTAGTTTTTTTAAAGTTTCTGCCTCTATGGACAATAGTGAGAGGTCTGACAGCCGTTCCTGTCCCATCGAAGTTCTTAAGTAATTTTTTATCAGTTTTAATTTTCTTCAAAAACTTCTTTCTGCAGTTGCGGTTGTAACTGGAAGGGTCACGAATAAAAAGCATGCTGTGATTACCTCGGGAAAACTGGATGCAAGACTATTGAATTTTACTAGCAATAATTCAATGAGTTCTTTAATGGAAGAAATTTTTATAATTTCAGATTTTAAGCATGTTTTTAGAGCCTTTAATTGGTCACAAAGATTAACTGAGATGTCTTTACTGTATTTAGCCGACAGTTTTCCGGCTCTTCGTTTGAAGAAGATAGGAGTTTCTCCGGTTGTAATATTTCGAACATACTATTCAGGTGTTGCAAAGGCTCTGAAATCTTTCTTTAGTTTGAGAAATTAATATATCTAAACAGCAATAGTATACATTGACTTTGAAATAGGATTCTGGGTCGGAAATTCTCTCATCTTGTGATAACTCATCAAAAAAATGTTTCGTTATCTTTCGCCTACTGTTTTTAAAAACAGTTGTTACACCCCACTCTTTAGCTAAATCATTGGACTCCTTTAGCAAACTATTAAATGAAATCTGATTTCTTAATTAACACAGTCTATTTAAAAGATTACTTAATAAAACACTAGATTTCTGTAAGTCATTATTCAAATAGTGAAGAAAAAAATGTGACGAGTACCAAAAACTCATAACTCTCTAAAATGTTAATTATATTTTTACATTGTTCACGTTCATCTTTTTTATTTGAAATTAAATTTAGTTGGTACAAAGTTTTCATGATGAGTAGAAAATTTTTCTTTACCGCTAATAAAGCGTCGTTCCTAGAAGACCATCTGGTAGGACATACCTTTTTAAGGGTAATCAAATATTTTTCAGATGAATCGTCACTTAGCATAGCCCAGCGTTTTATACTATTGCCAAAAAAAGTATATATTTTTTCTAAATTATCGAAAAAAGTCGAGACTTCACGAACATATGTCGCAGTATCGTTTAAAACTAAGTTTAAAGCGTGCGCAGCACAATGAACATAATCGGCATTTGGACCATGCTCTTTCATTAGGGTTTGTAATCCTCCATAAACACCCGACATTACATTCGCTCCATCGTAACCCTGTCCTCTACATTTAGTCAAATCAATTCCATATTCTTTAGTCAAATTTAAAATGTCAGTTTTCAGACCTGCAGCACTGCAATCGGTTACTGCTATAAATCCTAAAAAAGACTCACAGATTTTTATTTCTTTAGGCACATTATTATCAGTTTCTGTAACCGAGATATATCGAAAAACTACAGAAAGTTGGTCAATTTTCGACAAGTCTTGTGTTGTATCCAGAATTATAGTCAGAAATGGAGCTTTTTTTAATTTCTGAGATAATATTGTTCCGAACGGTGGTACCAAGCAAACTAATAATTTCATTTTGAATCGTAGGGCTTAAATAATTTATTTCGCCTTTCGGTTTTAGAAGAAGTTCTTTTAAGTTGCATCATAATTAGATAGCAGACGTAAAATTGCCATAAAATTTCCAGAATCAGAATCATGCCCTCTCAAAGATAGATTACAAGATGCTTAAGTAATTCCCGTCGAATTGAAGATGAAGTAAGTAAAACGGGGAACTCCCGCCATAACGATGTACAGTGTTGCCAACTTTTGAACGCACGATTAAGGCGGGAAAAAAAGTAATTGCTTTATAGATTTTTGTCATTTGTAAAATAAAATAAATTAGGAAGTTTTCATTTTTTTTCCTTAACACTTTGGGGGCCCCCGTGGCCTGGGGGCCCCGTATAATTGATACGGCAGATACGGCGGTAGCTACGCCCCTGTTTATAGTTAATACTGAAATTATCAGAGGCGATAAATGTCACGGAATCAATGTTAATTTTACTAACATAAAGTTATATGAATTAAGTCTACCTATAAGCAAGTTGCTAATCAGTCTCGTTCAAAATATCAATTCAATTTCTGCCCATGATAAAAAAAATAAAAGTATTCACGTGAGCATACATGAACAAATACTACTTTTTATGCCTATTGGTAACAACCAATTATTATTGTTTTCCTTATGGTTTCGATCGTAGAGCAATAGCTCTTGCGTCGAAACCGTAAGGGAACGTCCATAAACCACGTGGTCATATTTTAGTCTCTCTAGGACTCTTCCCTCCCCCCATGTGGCCTCACGTAGCCTTTTTTTCTATGACCCCCAACCCAATGGAACGTGGTTTTTTTTCACGATACATTAATTTATTTATAAAATAAAATAATTAATAATAAATTAATTTATTAACAGTTTATTTTTTTTCAAATAATGTATTTAATTATTTGATTCCTCTTGTTAAATTAACATCGGGGGGAGGGGGGGGTCACTCAAATTATCTTATTCAACAAAATTTTCATCTGAAGAAAACCACGTAGCTTTGCTCTCGACTCCCTCCACCCTATTACGTGCCTCAGCGTAGCGCTTAAGCTTATCCCTCCCCCCCCTTGGTCGAGCTACGTAGTTTATGGACGCTCCGTAAATAAAACCGAAATCGGTATTAAACGCAAGTTCAGAATTCAGATAGATCTATATAAACAGTAGAATCGACATCGAAATGGAATAATTATTGTATATATGACGATGTTGCGATGAACATATACGGAAATAAATTACCGAGCAATCTTATCACATCATTGATACTGCTTAGTAGACAGTGAATCATGACTGTTCTCATGCGCGAAATGTGCAAACTTCGTTTTGAGCTTTGGAAGTTTCATCTTTATCTTAGAATTTTCTTACGTATACCCAATTGTAATTTTCGCTCTTTCTTCTTAGGGGCCGTCGGGTATAAAATAGTTTAAAAATATTTGGATTATATTTTTAAATATACTGGCGTACCGGGCGGTTGACACAAAAAAACCAAGTTGATCTTAAAAATACCCTTTAAGGTCGAATTGAATATCACCATTGGATACTTCGTTGAAAGTTACATAAGAAATGACCTTGATCTTTTTTAAAACTACTTTCCCTGGCAAAATATGCAGCCGTCCCGGGACTTATTGACACTCGGTATAGACCAGCTTCTATATATCATTGAAAGATTTAAGTTCTATATGTTTCTCGATTTTCATTTCTTTTCAATGTCATGAGACTATCTGTAGTTGACTAATAATTGAAAAAGAAAAAGGCTTTAGCTTGCATAGGAAGTCTCAAGTATGTACATAAGGCTTCAGTCGTAAGTGAACACCGATGTGTATATATACATATATACAGTAAGCGTAACACGAAACCGACTGATTGGGGAGTGCACGACCGAGAACTTTCAAGCAACGACGAAGGCGAACGAGAGGGTACGTTGTGTCAGCCACATTTGCTCAATTCGTCGTTAGACACGTAAGACGTTTCATCGAGCGTATTTATTATTTGTTTATTAATATTTAAGGGTATTTATATAATGCAAATGGAGCAACAACATGCAATGTGACTAATACAGTAGTGTTTTGAATTTTCGTTGTGTAAAATATTTATAATTGTATATTTATTTTACTTACTTATTTGAAATAATCCATATCGTTGATGAGAAATTTCATATTCAGGAATTAGTCTTATTTTATAATTAAACAGATTTGGAAAGTCATTGCATCTTGTGTTGCTAATTTTCTGCAAATAAAATAATTTCGGGGTAAAATTGTGGTTGTAGGTTTATCAAATTTCAATCACCTCATTCCTGAGGTGTACCCTCCCACAAACTTTTTATTTGAGATTGACGGGTTTGGATCTTGACCCTTCACGCTAGCCTGGTGCGGCCTGTGGGGCTGCTAGCATCCCTTACAACTAATCTTATGAGTATCGCATTGATAACGATCAAAGACTTAATTCTCTTACTTAATTTATGTTTAACTTATGTCTTCGCGATGTTAAGCCAGCCGTATTAACCACTAACCTACCATTATCACACTAAATACTTTGATAGTTTACAGCATGTAAAGCATTCTTTGGATAAAATTCTTATTAAGAAGTGACATAAGCATAACTTTTTAGTGTCATTAATTTATAAAATAATCATTCTAATAGACAATAACTTGTGATTGCTAATAATATTAAATAATTTTTGTAAAAGAACCGTAAACTATTAGATATTGAAAGAAAATATATAGTAAATATTTTTTTCAATTAAATTTTCAATTCTTAATAATTCCATTTTTACGCCTATTTATCATAGCTTTTATCGCGGGCTTTGAGTGCGGCGACCGAATCAAGAAATTCCGTAACTAAAATAAAACCTAACACCCCCACTCCTACCATGTAGCTCGGCCGAGCGTTCGCTTAACATGTATGTATGTGGTACGACTGTACGAAACTCGCACAAGCACACATCGAGACGAGCTGCTCCGAAATCGGACGAATACGTAAGCAGCTGTTTGTGAGAAAGTATATAGGTGTATAGGTATCTACCATATCTTTATAATGCCACAGTCACCGCATGTGCCCCAAAGTATACATGTATACATAGGTGCACCTATGTACAACAGTGAGTAACAGTTGCTGGTGAATAGCTATATGCGTAAAATTTGTGTATAAAGTGTTTTAAATATGAATAAACAAAGTGCATTCATTAATGAAGAAAGTGATGAAAAATTTAAATTAATATCAAAGAAAAAAAACTGCATAAATAAATAAGTAATTATAATTGCATAAATTGATAAAAAATACTATGCAATCGCTTTACCGCGGTAGTTTTTCTTTCGTGTTAGTCAAATTTTCATTGGAATCACAAATTTTTAAGTCTCATAATTTTTTAACTGCTTTTATTGTTCACTTTACAAGTTTTTAAGCTATTGCATAGCTTCTATCGCTGGCCTTGAGCGTGGAGACCGAATCCAGAAATTCCGTAACGAAAATAACCTAACACCCCCCACTCCGACCGGCACAGCGGTGATACTTTTTACTTTTGCCATCTATCGATGAATAGCAGAACTTTTAATGACTTTTTTGAAATATTATGCTTGTCTCTTTAGTTCGGCAACTCGCCTCTAGGTGGCATTGGTTGTCTCGGTACATGCGTAATCCCCGTCTTCGTCCCGCAATCTGGTGACTCATGCCTGCTTAGAGTTTCGGCGTTAGGACACCTCCTTTTTGTATTTACTTCATGGTACGACTCTACGAAGCTCGCACGAATCGAGACGAGCTGCTCCGAAATCGAACGAATACGTAATCAGTTGTTTGTGAGAAAGTATATAGGTGTATAGGTATTTATCATCTATGTACAACAGTGAATATCTGTACTCGTATAATTTGTGTACAGTGTTTTAAATATGAATAAACAAAGTGCATTTATTAAATTATATATTCAATGATAAATATTCCTGAATAAGCTACATGTACATATTGTAAGATAATAAAAATATTTTGAACAATATTAACTTCTCATTTATTTAATAAAAGGAAAAAAATTGTTTTCTTATCAGTCACCACGCTCAAAAAGTATAACTTGAATTAATATCAAAGAAAAAAAAAACAAAGGAAAAAAATACTGCATAAATAAAATAAATAAATAGTTGCATACGTTGATAAAAAATACTATGCAATAGCTTTACCGCGGCAGTCCCCGAGTGCCACACGTTTGGTTTTTAAGATATTAAGTAGACATGATGACAAAGATGGAATTATATTTGCTATTAAGGTGGACAGTAGTAATCAAATGACCTTCAGAATTTGTTCTTCCGTGGATGGCTACAGGCTCTCTCTATAGATTTTGCTTTCTATAATGAACTTGCATTTTATATTCAGCCCCCGGCTTTGCCTGCCTGGACATAGAATGTGTTATACATTGTACAACTATGCTGTCAATTCCAATATCATTCCCGCTTTCAAATTTTCCTTTTTTTTTTAATAAGTCGAGCACTCCGTGGTTATAATCGAGTGCAGATTTTTTTTTTCTTTTTCTTTTGAACTTTGTTGTTCGTTCGCATCGTGGCGCCTATGGGCCGTCTATGCAAGCAATTATTGTTTTTCTATATTAACTTTTTGAACTTAAGTGAGGATAACTTTTTTTATATAACCGATTTAAATGAAATAAAGCCTATACTCTGCTCCTGGCCAAACTCTATCTACCCTTGAAAAGGTTCCATCACACGTATCGCATCGGTGTGGGACCGCTTGAATTTATTTTGCCAAGCAAGTTTTAATTTTGCGATTACTCCTAAGATATTAATTGAAATTGTTTGGTGTAAAGGGAAATTATTATTTGCATAAAATGCTTAAGATAGCTAACATGTTAAATAGATAAAGATTAATGTCGCATTTAAATAGCTTCCCAATTACCATATCACATGAGACCATATTTTTGAACACTGAAATGGCTATAGCAAGTTATTCTTAAAAGTTAGACATTCGCCATTGCTGGCTTTTCTGTAAACATAAAAAAAAGGAATTCCACCATACAATTTCAAAGAGATTAGCTAGCGCTTTCGAGAAAATTCTGTTGGTTGGATTTTTTTCAACATCGTCAACAATCATTATCGTATTTGAATAAATTTACAGAAAACATTAATGAGTTATATACATAAACCTTCCTCTTGAATCACTACGTCCATCGGTGTAAGCTGTAATGGAAACACGGTAGTTTTTGAGTTTGCCGCGTTCAGATAGAAAGGCAGACGTGGCGGAGGGACCTTGCCATTCATCACGACCTAATAGTCTCATAACCTCGCCCAGTTGAATCTAATATTTGGCCATCAATAGTTTGAGTACTTTCTACTACCAATTGGTATTGATTAATAAATACAATGCAGGCGCTTTGCTTGTATAGCTTTTAAGCTTCTGTAGTAAATTCTTCATTACGTGGTTTGTGTGACACACTTGACAAATAAAAGAACACTAAACTGACTATGGAACTCTTGATCCAAATTTGACTTCACTTGCCCAATTTTTCAATTTTAGTACGTAAAATAGACAATTTTATGCAATGACGCTCTGATTTTGTCGGCGCCAATTAGATGATCACACACAAAAGGCAGCGTGTGTAAGGTAATGGTAGGATATGATTATTAGGTGTTGTCAACAGCTGTTCCAGATGGTGTAGTTGAATACATATTTGTGTAATATATTTATCTAATGCACGTAATAGGTTGTCTTGTATTGATTCTTCTGTTTGTATAGTAGAATGGTTGTATAAGTACTCACACAAATAGAATACAAATGTATTGTATTCTGTTTATGTATGTATATAAATGTAAAATTGCAACAACCAATAATAATAAATTTGTTTTGTTTTCTGTTAAACAAGTCAAAATAATAAAAAAAAATCATTTTATTGTTACAGATTATTTTTCAAGTCTTTTTGGTTCATAAATAAAGTTTGATTTTGTATAATTTCATGGAGTTAGCAGTATATAATAAGTTGGTTCTACTAACAGCCAGATTGGTGCAAGTGAATACTTTAAACCAACCAATGCTCAGTCGCGTTCATCATATAATATGCAATGTCTAAAAATGAAAAGCTAGTTATTTTGAAATGAACATGAGCGAAAAACTATTAAGTATAGATCTATAATTTTAGTCGGCACCTCAGCAGATAAATCCTAATAAATATGCATAATCATCACTGCCTGAGAGGGCAGGGCTTACAGTGCGACTACATATTTCTGACTTATTCGCACATGTGCGAACGAAACGAGGGCGTACTATAGTCCAAATGTTGCACTGTGTAGTTTTGCCTGAACCTTTGTGTACTATAATTAACTCACTCTCTATATGTTCACAATTTTATAATATTTAGGATTGAAATGTGTAAAAAAACAAATAATGATATAAATAATTTATAATGTAACAAATCAGGTAGGTGTTAAGACTTGAAGCAGTAGTTGGACTTCTATCAGGGTCGCTACAGATTCGCTAGGAAATGCCATTTGTCCACTGCAACAAAAAGAAATAAAAAGTTACCTACATTATTTATGAGTGAAACACAATTATACACCTTTGGAATGCTTTAATATTTGTGTGGCTATAAAAGGGCAGACCATGCTCTATTAACTATGGATTTACAAGTTTAAAATTATTTGAATGTTCAAACAATCTTATTGCAAACTAACTTCCAAATATTTATCTAACTTATCTTACACTATTAAACGAGCAATTCTTGTATATATAGATATATTTCCACAATGATCTCACAAATGTTTCTAAAGATTGCCAAGAAAACTTTTTATTATGATAAAGGTTTGCTTTTCAAGATAATCTATATAGGTGTCTTCCCCAGAAAAAAATGATTTTACACAAGTAATATTCTATATGTTGTTTACAGAACCATCTTGCATGATTTTGAAGTATTTGCATTGTTGCTATGCTTTCGGTTCTCAATAACAATACAATACAAACTACAAATGGTACTACATAATTGTAAGCTACAAACACAGTAGTTGCAAATATTTATTAGCAAATAGTGTTGCTTGTGAATATTTGCAATTTTTCCTGAGCAATATTCCCATGTTTCTATAAGTTATTTATATTCTCATGGCAAACTTTAAAGATTCCGAAGAATCAATTTATTATGATTGCAGCCATAGCGTATCAGTTTCAAATTAATTTATTTACATTTAATAGAATGTTAATATATGTTAACATTCTTAAATAACTTAGATGTTAATATTATTAATAAATAGAATGTATATTTTTATATATATATAATATAGGACTCGTATACTTCTCATTGGGAATTATTTACTCTTATAGTAAAAGTAATAAAACCATTAATATAATCGACTATTTCTGCAAAAAATATTGATTGATGTGACAAATTAAATGTCAAGGTATTATTAGGTGAGTTGGAACTTTCAGAATTTGGGGCTCTGGAATTTGCTTACCACTAGATGGGAATGGTTGTGCAAGGCCTTTAGAAGGTGCCTTAGCGAGAATGGCGGCCGCCTCAGTTGTTTCTATGCGATCTGGGCTGCCTTCCACGTTCACATTGGTACTGTACAGGAAAGGACAAAATATATTATAGATAGCTTTTAAATCAGTGGGATATATTGATTTGTCTTATGGAGGATACGTCTTACCGGCAGATGTCAGATGGCGCCCCATCGGCGGAAATCATAGTGCGCCAGAACTCGTGCACTTCATCGATGATCCGGTATGCGAACGCGGCATCTTTCGCTTCGCCTCCGAATGCGAACTCGTTAGGTGGTTTACCATCAGGTATTTTGTACAGCCGGAACCACTCGACGCTGGCGCGGAGTAAGCCCGGGCAGAGACGTTCTACATCGTTAACATCGTTCAGCGACCCTGCGAGGGGATCACGAATGTCTATTGCGATCAGTTTCCAGTCCGTTTCACCTTCATCTAATAATGCAAGTGTACCGAGAACTTTAACCTGTATGACTTCACCACGAGAAGCAACACGTTCACCGATTTCGATCACGTCGATAGGATCATTGTCTCCTCGCGCTTGCGTACTAGGGTCCACATGCTGTGGATTTTCCCATGTCTGTGGCAGTGCACCATAATTCCAGATGTAACCCCGGTGTGGAAATACATTGGCGACATACCGCAACGCGCCTTTTTTAACATCCTGACGGATAGGGTTAAGTGGCTCGGCGAGACAAATTTCCATTTTCGCATTAGTCCAACGCGGCACTTCAACGAGCATGTTGAGAATGCGTTTCTCACGGTCAGCCCAAAGTGGAATGTCATGCATAGCTGAAATGGGTCCAGATGCATCCTCTGCAAAATTATTAAAACTATTTTATATTAAAACATTTACTCCATTCAGCTGGCAGTGGGCTACATATATATTGTATGTATTTCTATGTTCAATTTATTAATTACAAAATCTAATTTATGTGTATAAAAGAAATATTCTTTTTATATGTCAATATAGTCATCTTGTACTGATTTTCTCTTCAATCATCAATCAATAATTATAATTTAAATTGAACATCAACTTCCTTAAGTGTAATGATACGATAACATTTAACATCAAGTGTACGATGATGTTTAATTCGCGTTATCATATTTGCGATATCGCACGCGCCCTTGTCGCCGTCTCTTACATAACAGGTCCTCTAATGAAAGTATTACAAATCCAATGTCAATGTTGCAAATGTCCCACCTCATATATTTTTAATAATAATGTTGACGGTATAATATTTGATTACTTATCTCTAACATAAAAAGTGTTATAGCTTTCTTTGACTTCTATGACAACACATAAGTATCTGTGTTTTGTCCATATAAGTATGAATTTGTATCTAGCGATTTATGTTAGTGTTATTCACAGGTTTTTCTACATTTTAAATCTATTCTAATATGAAAATTATATATTACAAAAATGTAGATTAGTTAGTAACAAAAATTAGTAGTTATTTCATCACTAGAAAAATTAGATTCCACCATCCCATTTGAAGGTTAAAATGTATGGGAATAAAGAGTCAATAAAATGGTTTTCAGCTACCCTTAAATTTCTATGATTAGTACTGTAATGACCATAAACACAACGGAAAATAAATCATTTTATCTGAGTACAACGCCACCGAGTAGTTACTTAAGTCATTATATTCAAAATGGTGTTTCGAAATGAAACATTTTTTATAATTCCTACATCTTAATATTTATTATTAATCAAAAAACTATTGTAAGTAATTTCTTCTACATCACAATCGATTCAACCTCCTTCACTTCCTGCATCCAATAAGTAGCTATTATATCTCTTTAAAAATTAGTCGATTTCTAATATCCTACTATCTAAAATAACTCTAAAATACTATAATCATAGAAGCAACTTGTGCATAGCCGCCAACAATAACTTGTAACTCTGTTTTACATTGAAAATAAAACAACAAACAACATTACACTAATGTACAAATTACAACTAAGTAATAAAAAAATATATACAACATCCAAAAATAGTATTGTGAAATTTAAATGACCGTTAAGTTTTAGAAATGTAGTAGAAACAATTAGTTTTGTCAACACGTGTTAAAATATGAAATCCTAGTTTTAAGAGTGGTAAAAATATTATATTTATGTCTGTGATAAATGAAATATTTAATATTTCAATTTGTAATTTTGATACTTTTTAAAGGTGTCCTAGATATAATGATTAAATGACAGTAAGATTATATTTTTATACCATCCTGTTAACTAAAATTTCATAAGATCCAAATTTCATTTGTAGGGATTTGAAATTGCATTCAAAATATTTATAAAATGACAATCTGAAATACAAAAAAGACATACTTTGTTTCTCTAGATAAATATAACTCTAAACAATATATTTCAATGTCAAAATGCAAAAATTATGACAAAACAACATCCATTAAAAGGGACAAATTTTTAATAATCTACTTAATTAAAGAATTATCAGATTAATTGAATATGAAGAAAAAAGCATGATTAAAATAAATTCCTTGATCAATATTTTGACCGTGATTATTTATATTATTAAAATTAATTATTGTACACTTAAAAATAGTAAATGAACAAATTATGTTGTATACGATTGTATCTTGAACTTTTACTTTACAAAGCTAGCGAAATGCATTTGAGTAAAAGTAGGCATGATGCTATCAAGATTTGAACTTTCTCTGCTTTGATAACTGATTTTATTGAATGCTAAACAAGTTTTTAAATAGGTAACTTTCACTTTTGAATAATATTTTTTAAAATGGTAGGTAGGTATGCGTATATTCAAAATTTTTAGATTAGGTTAGTGTTACTTATATATAGATATATAACTAACACTATAATAGTTATCTCTAACAATCCAGTTATAACAAACATTTCTAAATGAAATTTGTTATAATATAGAATTTCATAAATAAACAATACAACCAAGTTTAATTTTAGTATTGGTGGGTATACAAATAAATATTTTTAATTCATAATGTATTCGCTTGTTAGTTCCCTAATATGCTTTTATGATTTATAAAATTTTATTGTAAGTAGTATTAGAAATAACAGGATTTGTCCAAAAGCTTGATTAAAACTATTAGACAATGTAAATACTAAACAACGAATAGTATGTTAATTAGAAAAATCATTGGTTTAAAATATGATTAACCAATTTAATTATTATACTAGGTAATTCTGGATATTTATATTTGGTGAACATAACTATCTAAATAATATAAATATACTTTTAAATTTAGAATATCCATTTAGATTCCACTAGAAAGAGTAGTCTTAAAACTTGAGATTAAAAAAAAAAATATTGTTGTTAATTTAAAAAATAAAACAACAGAGGATGGTTAACTTTATATATTTCGTTGATTTGTGTAATTTTATTACGTTCAGATTCATTAATGGTATATATTGTTTCCTTCTCTTTATTTACCAGTTTCAGGGAAGAACTTATTTTTAGACAACCTTACAAGTGATTTAAACATGAAGAAATATTGTTAAAATTTATTTCAATCGGCACTAATAGTAATTAATTCTGAACTTACTGATGAAGACCCGGTAATCCGGCGAATATGGAGAGCCTCGTTCTTCTGCTACGTACATTTTGGTTTGCGATTTGATGAAGGGTACTTTGTATTGCTGAACTGGAGGCGTACAATAATGCGCTTTAAAGTCTATTAGTGACGAGACACGTACGACACGTCTCAAAGCAACCGGCTGACACGCGCACGAAGACGAAGGCGACCACGGCAACACCCGGAAAACAATCGCGCAACGTGACATTGACATTTAAAGGAATTTAATTTTTTTTCGAATGAGCCCTCTGACTGTCATAGACTTTGATCATAGATTTATTTAAAGTCCAAAGTTGATTTAGAAATAATATCTAGCATTTTAGAAAAGTCTAACCTATGACATATACATTTTATTTTGTTTTAATTATAGTAATGAATAAATGATTAGATACACGAATAATAAGAGAAGGAAAATAAAATTAATTCAATATGATTTTAGATAGTAATTTTCATAATGCCATGGAAAAAGAAATAGACAAATAGAGAAACTAAATAGGCAAAGGACACTACATTATACAACAATTTTTACTAAGATGATATAGAATTATAAACGTTCTTTGCATTTGTAATCTATAGATTATTTTGTATTGAATTAATTGTATAATTGATTATCGATTGTTATCGTTTCATTTTATTTTAGAATCGATTTTTTTCTAAAAGTCTTATAGATAATTTTCAGTTTGTGAGAAACAAATTTTTATTACTTTAGACTTCCGAATTTAAAATAGAAACATGACCAAAGTGGGAGTCAAATCTTGCATAGGAGATTTGTACCATCAAACAAAACGTTGGAAAAACAATTTGCAATGGTACTAAGTTTAGATCAAATACGTATCACACTTATTCCCTGTGAATTTGACACACGCAATCAAAACTAATATCGCCATAAACACGTGCTTCTGGATCAGATATGTCACGTACAAAAATTACTATGTTTGCCCATAGGTGATAGCGATTAATTACTATGATGGATTGGATGGATATGATATGGATGGATGGATGCAACTAAAAAAGTATAGTTCAGAGAAATTCGCTAGATGGCGCTAGTAATAAAATTATCTCAAAAATTGTAGTTGTAGATATACTCTCACAGATATTTAACATAGATAATTTAATATTGAACGTATTATAATATTGAACATATAGCACCAAATAAAAAAATGATTACACAAAAAAATATGAAAAGCATTTGATCCTGCACGCCATCTCTGAAATTTCTCACTATTTTGAGCATAAAGCATTCAAAAAAGCAAAAAAATTGGGTGCCTGTACTTATGTACGCGCCTGAGAAGTTATACTTCTTTGGCATCATTAAAAAATAGTTTTTAATTGCATACAAATAATTAATTACAATAAAATAATAAAAAGACTGGAAAAGGATAGTCAAAACTATCAATAAAGTTCAATTTAATTTTTAAAAATTAAAAAAAATAGTTATTTATTTTCTTAAATTAAGTGTAACATAAATTCTCTTATTACGCTTTGAATTCAAATTCGACATTCGAATGAATGAAATGATTTTTACCATGATTCGAATGAATGTCGAATTTGAATTCAAAGTGGGCAGCTTCAACATGTTAATTTTGTATTACATTGATGCGCGCGCATCTTAAAATTTCACTCTCAACATTTTTTCATAACGCGACTCTTTAGTCACGTTATGAAAAGAGTCGCGTTACTTTTGAAGTTATACTTCTTTAAGTATAACTTCAAAAGTTGAATGGAATTTAATTTTTTTTCACAAAAAAAGTACAATAGATTAGCCAAACAATCTCCATGTTACGCCACTTTGAGAATCTAAACTAGGTATGGGCAACTTTTGACATGTTGTGGGCCAAACTTTAGTGTACAAATGCGTCCGCGGGCCGCGTTCAAAAGTAGGTGCATTTTAAAGTAGTGTTCATGATTTTTAGCGATAGATATCAGACATGAAATTTTTAAAAATGTCTCGCGGGCAGGATCAAACCTTACAGCGGGCCGGATGCGGCCCGCGGACCGGCTGTTGCCCACATATGATCTAAACGAACAACCGATCCACTCAAGTTTGCCGCCCTATACTTTATTTGCATCCTCATCTAAGTTGAATAAAGCTTCGGTCTAATGGCTAAAATGGTAGCGACTCCCTGTTGGGGATAACTTATGTTATCGCCTTCAACGACGAGCCGTCCACCCTAGAGAGCCAAAGGCACAACAGTTTGCCATAGCATATTCGCTGTTCAGCCACTCTTTGTCTTCTTTAAAAATTAGAAGCGCCTGTGGAAAAGCATTGGTGTTTTATGGTGAAATAGCGCGACACCTGTCTTGGGTTCCATTTTGTTATCCCAGAATATATTTACCTCAGGGTACCCGAAGACCCTCATTACAACAAGACTAGAACCCACGTGAAGTTCATAAAAGAGTCTCTTTTGCATAATTCAATCATAATCGATGAAAAAATGGCAGAGCAATAACGCTATAACATACGGACGGACAAACGAACATGTAAAAATTAAAAGGGCTACATTTTATTTACTTATGAGAATATTTTGCCAACGTGACAAGAAACCTTTTATTATACCTTGTTACGTTTATTTTTTTTGCTTTTGTTTTGTTTACTTATATTGACTTTATAAAAAAATGATAACTGATTTCAATCTGATATCAAACCTAATATGAAACAAAACCTGATTTATACCATGATTTATAACCAAAGATAGAGGAGGTTTTATATTCAACGTGTAGGTATATTTTTTCTTCACGTAAATTCACCGATTTCTCCGAAACAGTTAAATCGATTTAGATAGGCCAAACGGTATCCTATTAAGGCGTCTTATAAGAAATGTCGGTTTTTTAAAGTTCACTTTGTTTATTAAATAGTTATACAAAAAGAAAACTGTAATATTCAAAGTATAGCCTATAGTATTCTATGGTTTTAACTCAACGTCAAGGGCAAGGTCTTTAAGGCCTTGATTGACCTCAATTCCATGGGCTAACATGTAAAAATTCCCATCCTTCATTTTCAACATTTCCTTTGGATTCAATTTTTCTCCACGAAAGAATAAATAGTAGTTTGACTGTAAGGTCCGAACTAAGTGCTGGATGTGATAGGAAGGAGTTCAATACTATGAAGTTCTTCGATCATAACCCTCATAACTTTCACAGTATTTTGTCTAACTTTATCATTTTGTAAGTTCCTGTTTTCGGTTCACTAAATCTGGATATTTCTGCGACAAAACCTCATACTGTCAAAACATGGTGTCAGCTGTTCACTATATATCTCTATACTAAATACCTTTTTGTTCCTTAATTTCTTTATAATCTTTCAAATTTTTATGTGCAGTAAAACCCTTAAAAACATTTTATCTAGAGGTCATTTCGAATCGAATGAGCTATTGCTCATATTTTAAGAAACCTTATCAAGAATTAACACAATTTTTTACATATTGACTTGACTATTATGATAAGTATAAAACAAACTTATAAATTTCAGTTGTGAAAATTGACATTACTTATGAGACACCCTCAGCATTAAAGTACATTCTAAGATAGTCTCACGCATTCTTCTATATTGTTACACGTATTGGCGTTTAGAAAGTTGTAAAATTTCTATTTAAAAGTGTCATCGATATTTGCTTTTCTTAATAAATCAATTTTGAAAGAATTTATTCCACTCTTCTCTGATGACCTCGGAAACATGATTTTCAGCAGCTTCTTCTTCGACAGCTTCTTCTGAAGATTAAAATCGCTAACCGGGTAATTGATTCTTAATTTTTACGAATAAAAAAAGTTACGAGTTGCCAGGTCGGGACTGTGTGTAGGATTGCTGATAAATTCCACGTTTTTCTCCTTCAAAAATGTAATTGTTTGTTGGGCCATGTGAGAACTGGCATTGTCTTGATACAAGATGATACGACATTTACCATTATTTTTACGGAGTTTGTCAATAACTTCCGGCAAACAAATGGTCGTGTACTAACCACTATTCACGGTACAACAACAGTAGCCACGTGTCCAGTTTTATTAAAATAAGAAATAATCATTCGCTTAGAGCAGTGGTTCTTAACCTTTTTAGGTCCCTTATGACCTAACTAGGGTCACTGATTTTACCCTCCTCCCAACGATGAACTCAAACAATACGTGTTAATACAAATACGAGACTTTATTAAACATAAAAACAATGGCACATGAAAAATTTAGACATTTTTACAAAAAATTACATTTTTAAGCTGGTTTTTTCCAATAAATGTAATAATAACTACTTAAAAATAAAGTAACTTCGGAGTTATTTTAGTAGAGTTGAAAGGTTGAGATTGAGGGAAATATTTGTATGATGAATGCTTGTGTTTGAGTGTTATTTATATATATAAGTATGTATCTATCTATGTGTGTATGTATGTATATTGTATATTATTTATTTAATTATTAGACTGATAAAGTATTAAGCAATTATTTTAATTTCTAAAATTTAGAAAACATAAAAATTTATAATTTTAGTGCAAAAGTTGGTACTGCTTCGCATTTACAAGTTTGGTAATGTTTCACTTAAAGCGCATCTCAAATCGTGTTCCACATTGAGACGATTTCTGGCCTTTGTTTTTAGTGTCACCAAAGTTGAGAAACCACTCTCACACCTGTAGGTAGTAGCAAACGGTACCAACATTTTTAAAGCTCTGTCTGCTATGATGGGATATTCAGCACGTACTTTTTTCCAAAATGTACAAAGGTCGTAATTTTGGAATTCAACTTTTAAAGTGCAATCCTCACGTAGCCCAAGAAATTCTACTTTAGCTGACATATCTTCATCCTTAAAAATATGATCACCAGTCAAAAATGGTCTCAATACCCAAGAATTGGACTGACGGTTATCCGTGTCCGGGAAATATTGTTGCAGTGAGCTTATTACTGACGACAAATGCTGTACCACGGAATCTTCAAATGTAATTTTGTCAGTTTTATCGTTTTCCAGTTGCTCACAAACTTGTGGAAACATTGTCATATCGCCAACCTGAATTCTACGTTTGTATAATTCCAATTTGCGAATAAAGTTTGCTACTTTATCTTGCGATATTAAAATATTGGTCATATTTCCCTGTAACGAAAGATTGAGTCTATTGATTTCAGAAAAAAAAATCAGCAAGACACGCCAGCATTTGGACAAATATTTTATCTTTAATTTTTAAGTAAAACTGTTTCTTTTTTTTTTCTTTGGTTTTCCAAAAATAATCTTATTTCTTCGCGAAGCTCAAACACTCTGTTTAACACTTTTCCTAGTGACAGCCCGCGAACCTCTGTATGATACAAGAGGGAGTTAAATTTAGCGCCAACTTCATCGCAAAACACTTTGAACAATCTAGAATTGGTAGCGCCTCCATGAATATAATTTACAATTTTTTACAATATCATTTAACGTGTTTAATAAATCAGTAGGTAGCGTCTTGACAGCTAGAGCGTAGCGATGTATCAGGAAATGATATGACAAAACTTGAGGAGCGACTTCCCTATAGAAAAAATCTCATAAACCCCATAAAAACATGGACAGATGCAGACCAATTTCTCATAGATCTCATAGCCTCTTATGAGAATTTGATCTGCATTTGTCCATGTTTTTATGAGGTTTATGAGATTTTTTCCATAGGGTTGTTTTACTATTGCTTGGAATCCCGAACGAATACCCATTATGGAAGGCGTACCGTCTGTGTAGACGCCGACTAGCTTTGATCAGACTATTCTGTTTTCTTCGATAAATTGTTTTAAAGTTAAGAATACGTCTTCTCCGCGAGTGGTGATCAAAGGCTTACAGAACAAATATTCTTCTTTTACATTATCATCTTTTTATGTAACGTGTAAATACCAATAGCTGCGAGCACGAAGCTACATCAGTCGACTCGTCTAATTGCAGCGCAAACATAGGACTTTCTTTAATTTCAGAAATTACAGTTCCTAAAATGTCGCTACTCATCTCTGCAATACGACTTTGAACTGTTGTATTGGAGAGCGCGACCTGCTTTATCTTGGCCACATATTGCTCGCCAATTATAAGAGATACTGCATCACATAAGCAAGGCTTAATGAGATCATCTCCTATGGTATGCGGTTTTTTGTTTACAGTAATGCGATAAGAAATTTTATATGAAGCTTGAAGACACGATTCGTTTGCCTTTTGTACGTTTCCCGAAGAATCCATCCGCGATGCCTTCAGAGCATGTTCCTTAGTCTTAAAAAAATGTATATCCTTTGCTACGAACTCCTTATGAATTTTTTCAAGATGTTCTTTTAATTTGCTTGGTTTCAAGCTCTCTGTAGAAAGAACTTTACTACATAGAACACACTGAGGCTTTTCTACATTCCTGTCAACCAGCTTGGTAAATCCCCATTGTAGAAATCCTTCTTTATAAGAATGTTTTTCTCCAGATGTAGAAGCCATGTCATCTAAAACAATCGACCAAAATCAAGACACGGAAATAATGAACAGTGACAGCAGTGTTGGCCAGTTTTAATGTTGTTTAACTACGTTTTTGAATGTAGGTATAAATACTTACTTTAAAGAAAGCAACTGATCATATTCAGTTGACAAATTACTTGTGTACCTACCTACAATACTATTCTGCTGGTAGTTCATTTACCAATGAAAGTACCTAACCTTATACTTTATTTCTGACATACTTGTAATATTTTACAATTTAACTACTTCCTACTTGCCTGTAAAAATAATAGCAGAGTACTACTTATTTGTAAGTTTATGTAATTTTGTATTACAATTTTTTTACAAATTGTTGACATATAAAGTTTTATGATATAGGTCCCAGATCATCAGCAATAAGTAGATAAGTAGGTACTTATAACAATATAGAAAAGCATTGCGGCAACCAGACTAACACATTAGCTACTTATAACTTGTTGATTACCTACTTGTAAAACCAAGTAACAAAGTAGATACCTAAGTTCCTTCCTACCATAACATAACATACACTCACGCATGTATTTATTGAGTTCGTAACAAAATAATATAACATCAAAATCCACAATAACAAAGAAACACTTACTCAAAAAGTAAATTATAATATTGAGGTTTAAGTGGCTTCTGGGGTTAGGGTTTTGATTGTTTGTGCACAAAACAATAAAACAAATGAAATCACTGCACGAATTCAACGGTACAATTAAAATTGCACCAGTTGCCTGAGTGACAGCGCGAGGCGAGGAGAGGAGGCGCTCACTCGCTCGGTGCCGAGATGCGCGCACCAGTGTTGGCAACCGTACGATAATTATCGTACATGTACGTTATTTTAATACCAACGTACGATGTACGATTGCGATTCATTATCGTACGCAAATGTACGATCATTTTCGAATTTCTAAATTTGTACACAAGATGTCACTTGTACGAAACACAAGAGGATCAAGAGAGTGACAATGATGCCATAATGCCGGACGATTGTTGAGTCATTTAAGAAAGATTCCGATTATTCCGAAAGTCATTAGTTTCTTATGGATTTCGACAGATTCGTTCACTCATATATAAAGAATTAATTTATATGTATAATAAATAAATATATTATAAATAGCTTTTATATGTTATTTGAAAACGTACGATAATTTTTTTGTCAGGTATGATAATTTTACGCCCCTGGTACGATCAGCGCATCATTCTAGGTTGCCAACACTGGCGCGCACTCGTTCGCGCGGGGCGGCGGCGGCGGCGTAGGTACCTACACTTTGCTCGCTAGTCGGCGCTAGACACGCTGTTCTCAGATTGTTATTTTGAAATTCGGCGTTTGAGACAACCTGCTCTGCTCATTATTACCCCCACCAAATACAAGTTTTACCCCCGCGGGGGTAATTACCCCTAGGTTAGGAACCCGGGGCTTAGAGGCACTTCGCTCGAGCGCCTTTGGTTGTTTTAGGCTCATTTCGATAGGCCCATATGGTCAATCGCTGCTTTGTTTTAGTGTTGTAGCAATAAATCAATATTTCGTCACCCACACCAAATCTGACGTCCCTTTCTTGAATTTGGTAGACATGGCATTGCTCTACGGTTCGTTTTTTGAGCTTCAGTCAAATTGTGTGGGATCCACCGCGATCACAGCTTTTTCATACCCAAATGTTTATGTAGGATTGATTGTACTTGACTTACGTCTATGCCTAAGGATGCCCGAATCTAATAATCGAAACAGACATGCCTGTCTGTTTCGATCATGCGGGCGCACAGAATTGATGTTTTTGTTATTCACAGCAGTAGACGCGTGACCATCATGAAATTCATCACTGAGATTAACAAGAATGTGCTTGAATTCTGCAAACCAATTATAAATCGTCGGCTTTCATGGTGCTTCATCGCGAAAAGCAGTTCAAAACTGAGTGAGGTTCTGCTGAGCTGTCAAATTACACTTAAAATCGTAGAAAACTTTACTATAAAATTTTCAGGACTTAAATCGTTAAATCCATAAATCCAAAGTGATGAAGATACGCAATTCCTAAAATGACGTCATATTGTAAAAACAATTGATAGATGAAATGAATTGTATTCTACAGCCAAAAAGTTCCATTTTCAAATGTTAGTAATTATTTTGCATGTATTGTTTACGGAAGCGGCCAGTTTCAGAAACTTATAGTGCGTCCCACGTATAAGGGAAATACCACTGACTGAGTCATCACGAGATCTCCGAAACAATAGGTCCGATTGACTTGAATTTGGCATAGTTACTATTTGCAGGACGTAGACTCTAACGAAGAAAAGATTTTACGCAAATCATATCCAAAATAATTGTTTAATCTATCATCACATATACTACCCCTATCTACGCGGGTGGAGCTGCGCGCAAAAGCTCATAGAAACACTGTTGTATGGAAAGTGAAAACCGTTGAACCTTCAAATATCAAACTTAACATTTTAATTCTTTACAGAAATAATTAAAATCATACATTTTTTTAGTAACCCTGAAGGCGGTTAAATAGAGGATTAAATATTGTATGGATAAATGAAACCGCTTTAGCTATTTTTGTTAATATTTATATTTTAGCTAAATCATTACTAATAAAAAATAATAACATGCATCGTTCTTAAAAGTGATTCTAAAAGGGATGAAACACGGGTTGACATTTTTATATATAAAAAAAGGAACCGTTGAAACTATTGATAAGGAAACTTCTATTTTTGCTGCTTATTACAAATGGAAAATAACGACCTGTATCATTTCCAAAATGTAGCTTTGAGTGAGTGAAATAAGGGATGAAATGTTTTATAGAAAATCGAAACCGCTTTGTGTATTTTGTCCGTTTTTTCGGGTGCTTAAACCATTTAATCGGCTATTATAAAACTACCTCTATCTTATACGCATGAACGAGAATTTCGAGAAATATGAAGATAAAAACTTGATTTTATCTTCATATTTCTACCACTAAGGATTCCAACATTTTTTTCATTGTTAGAAAATTTTACGATCCCAAACTAATATAGCCCAAATTTTATTCGAATGCATTTGCTACGCCTTCGTCCAAACCAGGACCGTGACCGCCAGCAGAATCGAAATTGCACACAGGATGAAAAACAGAATTGTAAGTCGAGATCGGAATCGAAATCAAGACTGGGACTAAAGTCAAAATCGAATGTGGGATCAAAATTAGAATCAGAACGTGACCGGAATCGGAATGAGAATCAGTACTGAGATAGAAATTCAAAGCGAGATCGGGATTGATAATAGAATCGGAATCTCCTTAGGTCAAGTCCAGAATTAGAATCGAAAACCAGACAACGATCGGGATCTTGATTTCGTATTGAGGTGATATCCAAGATGATGAATTCATTTTGATTACGATTAGATTCAGAAAATTCTTATAATTAGATTCGGAAAGCACGATTACGATTATGTATTTATATATGTTTAGATCTGAATAAAAATGTAAAAACTATAAATGTATATATTAGGCGTGAAATTTCTTTTAATTAAACTATCTAAAAAATTTCTGAAAATCTGGCAAAAATACTAACTTAATTTCTTTAATTTCTAACAATAAAATACTAATTACAAATGTAGATGAACTGGATTGTTAAAATGAATCTTTTTTACATACTTACACAACAGATTTAATATAATCAATATTATATACCGTAGTAATACTCATTTCATTATAAAATTATTTTTTCAGTAAATTCTCGTTTGTTGACCTTTATTGGGAAATAATAAAATGGGAACATTTTTAGATGATTCTAGATTGCTGCTAATTTTCTTTCACATACAATATAAACGATTACACTTCATTTGTGTACAAGAGATTTATTGTTACAATTTTATTATTATAAAGGCATGCCTATTTTTAGAGATTTAATTCTTTAAATATTTTGTCCATTGTAAAGTTCATTTCATATAATGAACAAACAATGTTTCAAGAGTACAAGTTCAGAAATATTAGCATACGCGATTGTGGCTCCGGTGGTATGTCAAGGGTTTGAAAACCTTTTGGAGGTATGTATTTGATATACGACAGGCTTTCAAGGGGTGCGGAAAGTGCTCGGGGCGGCAAAGTGAGTGCGGGCGGAAGGGCGTGGGGCGGCGCGCGCACCCCGACCGTGTGCTGCTCGCCGCACACCGGACGCCCGCCACCCGCTGCCGCAGTCGGTCAACGGCGGGGGCAGCGACGGACTGCACGAGGATGCGTCGCGGTGTGACGGTGTCGGTGCTGGCGCTGGCGCTGGCGGTGTGCGCGGCCGCCCGGAGACCCCCCGATCCTGACTTCGAATTCGCTGATGTCGATCAAGTACCCATATACTAGCTTTGCGTTCTCACTCGCTCTATAATACTTATGTTTAGCAGGCAAACCTCTATCTAGTTGGTAGATACCTGCTCGGAAAACATCTACCTATAGACGAATATTTGTGACTCATCAGTTTTAGTTTTTTAATTTTTTTAGAGATTTTAACTATAGTGTGATTACATCCCTTTTCGTGTTCTTAAGTTATAACGCTACTCTATTTTAGGTACATTATATGTATAGATCAGAAATGTATAAATGAATTTTTCGAATAAGTTAAAGCAGTATCGTATTAAGTTCTGTTTAAACATTATTATGATTTATATACACCAGTAAGAGATAACATTTTTAGGATACTGGATTTAAAATAGAATATTAGCTATAGCTATGTGGAGAATAGTTTAAAATGGGAACCTAATGCTATTCATTTTTACTCATTTTGAATACGAGAAATTTCGTATTTAGCATTACCTATATGATGTTGAAAAATGAGTTTTAAAATATAGTTACTTTGGAGTAAATATATTACATTTAAAAAATAACCTAACAGACTATAATCAAATTAATGAATTTGTCAATTGAGACAAAACAAAATGTTACGTTTGTAATGTTCAAACGTAGGAATTTAATGTTCAAATGTAGGAATTATCATATCTTTTCGTAGTACCTATGTACATGGACTACGTGCTCGTGAAGTACGTACTATTATATGCTCAAAATAATCAGAAGCAGTTTTAGCGATAGGCGACGGGTATATTTATAAACCGCTATGCTCTTATACAGGGGTCATTACAATTAACTGACAATTTTGAAATCATGCCTGTAAAGGGTTAAGTCACACTCGCTACTTTACGATTCTCGTAAATATATAACTGCTGCGGCAATCCATTCATTTCCTTTAATGTAGGTGTGAAACATTTGATAAGTTTAATTGATTTATAGATTCAATCCTTTCCTTCTGTGGTTTGGTCGATCTATACAGGGTCTGGAAGCTTTATGCTCAATGCGTCGATCTCTTCCAGGCTGCACAACCCGCAGGAGCTGATGACGGGGGGGACTTCTTACAGTCACCGCGACCCCTCTACGAATCGGACAGTGAGAGAAACTTTTTTTACCACTCAGTACACAATTGTTTATCCGGAGTTCTCTTTAATCTTCGCCGCAGAACATATCGATGTCCTATTCGTTTTCCTGATCTATTTTTTTTTATTTCGTGGATTTAGACATGGCTCGTATGCGACAGGTTCGCCGTGCCGAGCTGTGGTGTGCCGGCGCCGCGAGGTGTGCACCGTGCGCGCCGACGTCGCCGTCTGCACCCCGCGCGCGCACCACGCGCACAGGAACGCGCGTGCACGGTGACAATTGCGTTTACCTAACACTAGTGGATACTTATCTTGTACTGGTGGCTCCATGCGGGTTTGTCTGTGGACTAATCCGCATGAGGTCATAAAGCAGTCTCATTTTTGATGTTCAACTTATTCTTTGTACCGATTCTGACAATATTATACTTGACTAACTTTCCACCCGCGCTTCGCCCGCGCAGACATAGAATGTGTGACTGAATCATATATACACGAACAGCCCAAACTATTGGATCGAGTAACTTGAAATTTTGTGCACAGATTCCTGACATAACTGACAAAGGGGAACACTAAGAAAGGATTTTTAAGAAACCAACCTCTAATTAGATGAAGATGGTGATATACTGTTGTACAGAAAATCGAAATCGTTGAAGCTACAGATGTCAAACTTAACATTTTAGTTATTTTACATATATGATTTTTGGATAAGTAGCTCTAAGAGGGTGATTTAAGGGACGAAATATTTGCTGAAAAATCGAAACCGCTGTGTATTTTCTCCGTTTTTTTTTTGCGTGCTCGAACCACTTATTCTTAAAATCACTTAGTATATATTGAAAATAGCTATATATTATACGTGCGAACTAGTTTTCGGAAAAAAAAAACCTTTATCCATCTTATTTCTGTTACTAAAGTTTTTAATAATTTATCATCATCATTTATCGCTTACATAAAGCTATACTATTGCCGAATGGTGCAGCCCAAAGTTTACTTTGATACTATTAACATTTGCTACGTCTTCATCCAAATCGGAATCGTGACCAATAGCAGATAAGCAGTCGAAAATGCACACGGGGACGAGAAACAGAATTGAAAATCGACATCGGGATCGTAATCAAGAATGAGACCAAGGTCAGAATCGAGTGCGCGATCTAAATTAGGATCAAAGCAAGACCGGAATCGGAGTGAGAAGCAGTAGTAATGTTAGAATTGACAGAGGGGTGATTGAGGGTGGAATCGGAAATCCTCAGAGTCAGATCGGAGTCGAGAATAAATGGAATTGACATCGAGCAGCAGCAGCAGGACCGACCAGAAACGAGAACGAGACAGCGATCGGGAATTTAGTTTCGTGATGGGGCGATATACGAAATGCAATAATTCATATTACGTTTGGACGGGCGAAGCCACGGGTAAAAGCTGGTCTTTTATAAGATTTTGCTGTCACCCCCAATCTCGCGCCAGCTTTCGATTCTGGTTCCGGTACTGCTCTTGATTTTGGTTCCGGTTCCGCAATTCATCCTAATCCCGATCCAATTTTGTTTCGACCCCGGTTTCGTTCTCGATTTTTTTCCTGGTCCTGGATGTCGATTCCGCTTCCCGTCCCAATTTCAATTACACACACTAGTTTTTACACATTATACAACCTCGCTGCCTACTCGCTCATTATGAGAAATATCTCACAATTTACGATAAGAAATATTGATAACGAATTTCATAGTTATACCTCATTTCATAAAAAAAAATCATACCAAATTCAATCATCCTTTCATCCCCCTTAAAAAGTAAATTAAAAAAATCCCTAGCTTATAGAAAATACAATCAAATCCATTTTTGTCTCAATTGGACCTATAGTTACGTAGATATCGGGATGAGTGGCGATCTACATGATAGAAACATTGAGGGTATGGAGATTTTTGATGTTTCTAGAAGTTAAGTTCGTAAAGTAATTCTCTATAGAGAGTCAATTGTATGGATATATTATTATAATACTATTAGTGTCATATACAAGGCTAATGTTCCTTGCGTTGCCAAAAGCATTTTCTTTTGTCTTTTCAGTTCATTATTTATGGTATTTATTTACTTTTGTAAATATAGAATTCCTTTGATTTCCGAGTGGAATATTCAGTAATGTTTACAAGTGTTCCGTACATCTTGGTATGTCTGCTTGTCAAAAACGTTTTTGTCAGCTGCTAATAATTGACAAAAAATATGATTGAAGTTAAATATCTCATTATGAAATAAACATACACGTTATATTAAAAAATTAAATTATGGATATAGAGATTTGATTTTGGAAATGACAAAGGAAGCTAAAATCAACATAATAAAAAAACCGAATTAATAGGTTAAGCACGGGTAGATCTCGCATCCCGAAGGTTCCGTACAAATTTAACTACCTACGTATTTGTATATACACATTTATGTATATATTTCATTCATCGTGATTATCGAAAACTTTTGCTCGTTTTCGATACCGATGTCGGCAGATAACGATCCTGGAAATTCCGAGACTTAAATTTTCTTTCACAAAATTTTTTTGAAAATATTGTTTTTAACTTCTTAAATCGAAAAATCTCCAATTTTCATAAAGATAAGTAAAAAACTTTTCTCCCGTACATCACGATGCATATTCCAACTGCAAATGTCCGATTGAAATCGCTATAAATTAACGATTTTCGTATTTATTCCTTTAGTTTTACTGTGAGGCATTGATTTTTGTCAAATTTCATGATTTTAGGTCAACGAGAGGTACCCTATCGCGAACTCATGCATACGTATAGGTTTAAATGTATCTATGATTTGCGAGTATCAAAATTTTATGTATAGAAATACAAAACAGCCACATCTACTGGTTTTGTAAACTTAAAAATTTTAAATTTTAACGCCTCCAGAGGAATTTAAACCTTATATCAAGTTGAAGTATTTTATACTATATTATTTCAAATTGATATTAGACGGACAGAAAGACAGAAAACAGACCGCCAACAAATTTATCCTACAAGCGTTACGTTTTTATTTGCGAAGGACGGAACCATAAAAAAACTTTGTGAGCTTATTTCGGAAAGTATTTCTAAGTTGAATCTAAAAAAAATACATCAACATAAATTACTAATATTATCGAGATTTCCGAGCCCGAGTTAAGACGTTCAATGATCAATGCATGGCTTATGAATCAGTAGATCTGGGTCGGATATTTGACCACAAGCGAATTTGTCGATGAATTTGTTTCCTAGAGTTGCCATTATGCCATTATTCTAGAACAGTCTTATAAATATTGGCATAGTTGCCGAATTGATGCCGAGGGCTTTCAAGTCTCTCAGGGCTATGAATCAGCATGGAAGTTGGAGATTCTCAACTTGAAATGAAATCGCGAGAGGGCGTAGGCCTGCTGAGGTTAGAAAAATAGCTCGAGAATATTGGGAGGTTTTGGAGCCGACCTGTAGAAGTCAATCGATTTCCTAGTTTCTAGGGTTACGCAGTTCAAAATATCGAAACGATAAAAATGGAAGGCTTTGGAATAAATGATAAATACAATAGGTATATTTTTAGTTCGTAACGAAAAAAAAATCATAATTCACTTTCATGAGCGAATTCTGATTTTATTATTGTATCGACGTAGTAAATCAGTAGATTATTTTATTATAGTACGTAGTAAATTATAGTACCGACGTAGTTGAAAGTTTTGATGCATTCGTTTGTAGGACAACGACACGAAAGACGGGCGAGAGCGGTGATGAGCTTTTTGAAGGCTCCGACGACGATGTTCTGTATGAATCGGCGCACAACGACCTAGAGCCAGAGCGGGAGCAGCGCGCACGGTCAGTCTTGGCGTAGCTTCTTTTTCTCATAATTGAATTTTCAAAATATTGCAGCTCGGACGGTACCCCTTGTTAGCCTCGAGGACATCAAAGACTTCAATTCTTCAAACAAAGATAAGGGGAATGTAATTATATTTATTTGATCAGTTCCTCAATATCTCTGCTTATGAATTTCGTGTATACTTACTCAATCTATTGCATTAATATTTAACAATCCACCTTTAATCATTAGGCTTTTGCACTTGGGCGGGAGCCCACGTCAACTCTTTCTATTTCTCCTAATTCTCTATTTTTTTTCGTCGTGTCGAGTTTAATTTAAACCTAAATGGAAAACGAACCCACATTCTCTATACTGAGCACAGGGGCCGGATGCGTCACATGCTACTTCACTTAGCTCAGCTACTACAATATTACTTAATGCTGTGTAAAATGTCTGGTTATTATCTGTAAACAGAAATGAAACTACATTGAATCAAATATTTTGTATTCACATCTTCATACGAATGCAAAATGTGTAATGTTTGTTTTTCTTTTATGTATTTCGGTTACACGATTTGATGGTCGAACCATTTTTATAAAATTTGATACACATGTATTGCGAATTATGGAAATGAATATATGATACTTTTTTTTTCATTGAATATCGGAAAAACAATATCATATGTTAATTTGGAATCAAAGACGATTATGGCATTTCTTATTCTAACAGTTTTGTAGTGCAATTGATTTTTATTCACATAGCCTGTACTGTCGCTCACACTTCAATTTTCATCGCGGTATTTCAACTTGAACCTAGTAAATATAATATATTCTTATTACTAATACAAATAGGTCCGCATAGAAACATAGATCATAGACCATAGAAGACCATAACTCAATCGAAACAGCAATCGAAAATTCCGGCGGAAATTAATAAAAATTAAATCGGAGCGGAGTTGGGAACGTGACATTTACTTTTGACACTGGTAAAGCTGCTGGATTTTTAAAAAGGTTTTGCACACATGCGCATTACATTTTTTTTAATTAATTTCATATGCATACGCAAAAACTAATATTGAACAAAGATTGTAAGAAATCAGCTTTTTATAATTATTTATAACATTAAGACGATATGGTAGCACGAATTGAGAAACAAGGCCGATGATGGTAAACAAGGACATAAATCATTTGATCTCCTGTATGAGAACTTTATTGCGTAATAAATTACTATTCATTGTTTTCTGGCGAAGATGCGTCGGATGCGGTGCGGTCTCCGCGAGCGGCGGTGAGCGGGGCTTCCTCTGCGGCTCCGATAATCGCACGTATTCGTCTCTGTGCCGGCTGGACCTGCACAACTGCGTGCGCCGGCCAGCACCGCCGGTGCGCCTGGCCTGCCGCGGCTTTTGCCCGTGTCGGCACGACCGCCGCCGCACGAGAATCGACCGGGTAATATTAATTAGCTTGTAACATTCAAGTAATCATAGATACTCATTACTCTATTGCAATACTAAGTAATGAGAAAGATTTACAAAAAAAATTGGAAGTTAATAAATGGTTCCTAACCATCTGATCATACATTACTTTCACATATTTTTTCTTTGTGTAGAAAAGAAATTCAATACAAACAGGAGTCAAAATCTGTAGATTGAACTCTATTATCCAGAAAGTTGAGAAACAGTTTCAAAGAAAATTAATACAAATATTATATAATAAAGATACTATATTTTAGTGACAAGTTCTACGCATACGAACATCTCTTTGGTCACCTTTCACGTCCTGTTGCAGGAGGGAGCACTGCGGCGTCGCACTTTCGATCAGAGTAACGACGTGCTATCCCCTGCGCATGCCTCGTCCACTGCCACAGGTATTCTACATTGCATTTTAACCGATTTCAATAAAAGTAGGTGGTTGCCTATTCTTTGAAACCTTTCTCTTTATAAATTGGTCTGCCGAAAAGATTTGTTAAATCATTTTTGAAATCGAACACAACTAAACGAATTCTAATGAAATGTATTCTTAAAGGTAAAGACTTAAAATATGTATATCATCAATCTGTCGTAATCCATTTCATTGACCATCATTGAATGAACACAAAGGTCGGACGGGTAACGTCGGAACGGAGTGCTCGCTGGACCAAATGGCTGACAGACTCCTGGACTGGTTTTCGGTGCTGATGCAGCAAAGTGGAGCTCAACCGTCACCTCCGTCGACCAGTGTTGATGGTAACTGCGATTAGCCTTAATAATTATTATTAGTTGAAATCTTAATTTTGTAAAACTTAAATAGAAAAATCAGTTTCTTTACGCCTCGGTTAAAATTCGAGAAAAAATAATTTTAGTCCATTATTTCTCTTTCTCTTCGTGGGCGTGTGCGTGTGTGCGTGTTTGTTTGTTGTGTGTTGGTGCGCGTGCGCGCACGTGTCTTTACGTATAAAGGTGAGTGTTGTGCATGTGTGTATAGGAAAGAAATGTATAGGGGAAAAAAAGAAAAAAAGTCCGTCTGTATTCGCATTTCAGAAGAGGGCCTGACCGGCGCCGAGGCCCGCGCGTGGCGGACGTGCAAGCCGGAGGTGCGGTGGATGTTCGCGCGGCTGGACGCCGACGGCGACGGCCGCCTCTCGCCGCAGGACCTCTACGCGCTCAGTAAGTGACCGACCTGCCATAGAATCGCCTATCTTCTATGAAAATTCCGATATGCTTTTTGTTTATTCAGCGTAAAAATCATAGCTACTTCACTTTTATATGAAAAAGCGCTAAAAATTAATAAAAGTAAATATAAGATAAGTAATAAAAGATGTCGATCCTCAAAATTATTGGATTTTGTATGTGTTAACGATTATTCATTTTCATTGATTCTACATAGTTAATAAGTACTCTTCACAAATGGCAATTCCCACAAACACCTTTAATATCAAATTCGTTGTTAAGACTTACTCGGTCGTAATGATATCACTGTTAAAAAGTTATGAGCTGCCACGAAGACCCAAGCCAATAAATCTACAAAGTCTAAGTACACAAACACTACATTTTGTCAGTGGTTTTGCTGTTGCTAAACTATACTCTTTGACCACGATGTAGGGTTCGTATAGTTGGGCTTGTAGAGTTAAGGCTTATAGAGTTAGGGACTTGGTTCTTCGTAAGATCTGATAAGTTTTTAACAGTAAAAACGTTGAATTTAAGAGTCTTGTCAACCAATTTCACATTAAATGTTATTGGTGGAATTTTATTTCTTTTCATAAAATCTAGCTTTCATTACAAATAGAAGCACTTATTTATAATGAATGTTATGTACAGAACTGCATCTCCTTTTATGCGGGTTGAAAGGTGAAATTTAAGTTACAGATTTCTTAATTTTTGTTGCTAATCCTAATCAGTGTAACACAGTTTTTTAGGACATCGGGAAATACCCCAGAGGTTTTGATGAGTGATTGAGTTAATGGCAAATTGTTCAGGTATAATATAATAAAAGCTATGTATAAAAACTAGACAAATGACAAACGTTGACAAACTAGATCTTATCCGGATAATTTGGTTTCCCTAGTTCTCCAGGCTGCAGCTTTTGGGGTTTGAAAATACGACGAGACGCTTCGAGAAAAGATAGTGGCCTGCTTTGTTTAGCTCATTTCAGATCAAAATGTGTGTAATGTTCGCACTGAATGTGACCCTATTTTAATTGCATATACATATGAACATATTATATTAATTCTATATCTTATTGCGTATCCTATACTAATCTCAAATATCACGTCGGGGAAAAAGTTTTTCGTATTTATAGGTAAAAAGTTGCAATAAAATCTCTTTGGTTGTGCTGCTTGTATCTGGCAAGTTTTGATACCATTAAATAGATGACATTTAAAAAAAATAAAAATTAAAAACGATGTCCCCCCATTTTTCTATTGTTTTTCTGTCTACCAAAATGAGTTAATCCATAATGTAGAGATTCGATACATTTTGAAGTTTTATTACAAAAAAAAAGGGAAAAATGCGACTCAAGCAAAAAAAAATACGACCTTAATGGAGCTAATGCAGTGTCGGTAAGAGTAGCACAAAACTGGTTGAAGCGTTTTCAGTCCGGTGATTTTGATGTCAAAGTTGAACTTGGCTCTGGTCGATCTCTTATGGATAAAATCGATGCCATTTTGGAAAAAGTAAAGCACGATCGGCATATCAGTTTTTACGACATAGCTAAAAAGCTGGGAATTGACCACATAACAATTTCGATCATTTGAAAAAAGCTGAATATATAGAAAAGCTCGATACTCGGGTCTCACATGAGCTCACTGAAAGAAATCTGATGAATTGTATACTAATTTGCCATTCTCTATTGAAAGATAGTGAGACCGAACCGTTTAAAAACAAATGATTACTGCTGATAAAAAATAAATTATTTACGACAAGAACGTGTGAAAAAGATCATGATCAAAAGGCAAGCAAGAGTAAGCAAGTTCTACTGCCAACAGCCGATGACACTCAAGCAAGAAGTAGAAAAAAAAATGGCCGAAATTGATCGACAGAAAGGGTGTGGTTTTTCACCATGTTAACGCTAGACTACACACATATTTAGTCACTTAGCAAATATTGAGAGAGTTTGTTTGGGAAATGTTAATGCATCCATCATATAATTTTGACTTTACATCCTCAGACTTTCTCGTGTTTCGGTCTCTTCAGAATTCCTTATGTAGTGTTAGGTTAACACACCAAGAGAGGACTGTCAAAACTACTTGTTGCAGTTTTTTGATCAGAAGTCTCAAAATTTTTATAGCAATGGGATTATGTCTGTACCACAAAATGGCAACAAGTTGTTGAATAAAATGGCATTATACATACACACACACACACACACACACACACACACACACACATATATATATATATATAAATATAATACGAAAAACTTGCACGAGCTCATATATGAATTACAATCCCATATTAATTGTGACCTCATATTTATAGTTAATATTAGCAAACAGCTTTCTCAAAACGTTACATACTGGTATTTTAAATGTTTAGGGCATGACGAACGTGAACGCTGCCTACGTCCTTTCTTGGCGACGTGCGCCGGCGGAGAGGGTAACGTGTCGCGCGGCGCCTGGTGCGCGTGCCTGCGGCGCGCCGCCCGCCCCTGCGCCGCCCTACAGAGCAGCATACCAGCTCGCCCTGGTACCCATCCACTTTCAAGAAATCCATCACAAAGTTTTCGTTTCTCTGTATCTATAAATGCTCCCTTCGATATTCAACGTATATTATCTCAGGAGTACTTTGCTTCACGCTTACGTGACGAAAGGAGAATTATGATTTGATCATAATAAGTATGTTTAATATTTATATATATACTCATTAAGCCTAAAAACCCTAAACCGAGTTGCTCATTTTAAGAGTTTTTGAACTCATTTCGTTCGCACGAGTTTTTTAAATCTAGTATCGTGTCTGTCATGCGAAATTAATTTGATTAAATTCAAGATCTTGAAAAGGGCATTTTTAAAATATTTTATAAGTGTGTCAAAAATGTATTATATCGAAATCAAGAGTCAGACGTCCAGTACCACAAAAAAAAAATTGAACAAAAATTAGAATTTGATCTCGAGAAAAATATGTTTTAAAGAAAAAAATCTGGAAAAACGTTGATCATACAAACCATCCCTAAAATATTCCTGGGCGTGCTTTGTTTTATTTTTCATACTAAATTATTTATGCTACATATCATGAATCAAACTACCTTTTTAAAATTAATAGTAGGCATTAAATACATGTATTATATTCATATCATGGAAAGAAGTGACATTCATTTACATACAGTATTTATCAGTATGTGTTATAAGCTCCTCGAGTTAAAAAATACAATTATCTCCAAGTCCTTGAGTTGTTCGAGCTTAAACATTCGAAAGACTTTTACCCTGTAGGCTATTCCTGAAGTTTTCTCTTACTTTATTCAAAATGTAAAAATGTATTTAGAGATCTTCGAGGTTAAAAATTTAATTTTTTCAGTATCAAAACTATATTTTTGTATACCGCAACAAAATCCAACAATAATATAGTTTTAATACATTTTGACGTCTTCGACTTTCGAAACCTGTTATTTTTGAAAAAAGGTTATTTTTACTTTTTTAACCTATTTTTTAATTCGTCGTTCAATTTTAATTTGCTTTACGGCATTCCACACAGTTTTTGAACAGAAAAAGTTAGTCAAGTGCCAAACATTTGTCTAACAGACACGTTTCCCTGCAATACGGGTGAAGAAGCATGCAACCCACCGCTGACCCTCGAATTTGTTCTCCCACTAAGAATTCCTATCCAACGAATTGAATATTGATTCGAGAGAATTGACAGATATCGAACACCTAAGCAAGTGTTCATAGTTTATTTATCTTAGACAGCTAAATAGCTATCTTGTTATTTCTACGTACGTTTCATGCCAACTAGGCATATCCTCAGCAAAATGCAGGCAGGCACATCCACCAGCGCATAAAGATTGTTAAAACAACCGACAGACCTCTCAGCCACCTCATATGATATGTCATCATGCACTAGGCAATATGTCAAAAAGCTGACAGAAGCCCCGCAATCAGCAGCCACAGATCATCACCAATGGACATGCTTGTCAATTATCACAGACTAACCATGACCGACCATTACCCAAATATGTAGTAATAAACAGCGTCCAATAATGGCAATTAATAAATATTGATTTGATTATTAAGAATATTATTATCTTTATGTTTTGAAATTTCAAAAGATTCCAAAACATTTAAATGTAACCCCTTCTCAAAAACATGTAAAACATCGAATTTGTGATGGTTTTTGCATTTATGACCGGTTTTTTATCAAATATTTAGCAAAATGAGATTGTCTGATTTATTATTTTTATAAAAATTGAAATATGTTCTTTGTATTTTGTTTCAAAACAACGTCCAGTTTGTCCTACATATACTGACTTACATTCATCACAAATTAATTTATAAATTCCGTATTTTTATTTTTTATTACTATTCAATTTATTTTTATTGTTACATAAAGTTTTTAAAATGTTGCCTGTTTTAAAAGCTGTATAGATATTATGTTTTTTTTTAATATTTTGGGAAATTCTATTCGAAACTATATCATATTATGTTAAACTAGATATACATTTCTTTTTATTTTCTGTTTGTGTTGGATAGATTCAGTTCTTTATGTTACTATTTTGCTTTTTATTGATGAGTCCGTCAATGCGCTATGTTGTATCCGTTTGCCAATGCTATATTATAAATCGCATTAATTCTAGTGAGTAGTTATAATTATTAAAGGGTGTAGTGATAACAAATGTATCATAGATTTGTATGCTGCCAGTTTGTGTTACCATGGATGACGAGAAGAAATGGGTATTGCATCATAAATTTGTATGAATTAACACCTCACACAATAGAATATCAACCTAACAAAAACTTCACAACCTATTTTGAAAAAATCCTTTTACTTTTCCGAATTTTTCTTTAAAGATATCTATGAAAAAAAAAATAGACTGATTTCGATGTGGTTTGCGGCGATTGACGTTGTTTTTTGAAGACAAAAGCTAATTAGGAATTTATCAGTAGAGTAGTTTAAAAGTCATTCTGGGAAAATACTTTTGTTAAATTTTTCCTAGCGATATTTTTTGAACAAATCAATTGATTTTGATGAAGTTTGAGGAGCTTTTTGAAAAGAAGAGCTGATCGGTATACAAATTCAGTCAATACAATATTTTCCTGAAAATTTTATTTTAAGGTTTCTCAAAATACACAGACACAGATATACGTCAAGTCAAAAAAAGTCAAGATCTGATGAGTGAATATGGATATCAAATATTTGGGCAAGGCACAAGTCTGACGTTTCAAAACTGAACAACTACTGAAACTTCTCATTTTTGTATTCATTGCGTTTCAAGGAGACAATGATTAATATATATGAATTATGATAGTGTTTGCTTACATATATAAACATTCGACGCCATAATTAAAATTTATCATCTTGACAAAATGAGAATTTATTAAGAAATATTGTAAATTTATAACACTTTTGGTACTTATTTATATTATAATTTTACTATTTCTTTACACACTTGTAGGAGCATATGTGCCCGCGTGTGACGCGGCAGGCTTCTACCGCCCGCTACAGTGTCACGCCGCGCTGGGCGTGTGCTGGTGTGTGGACGCGCACGGCGTGGAGCGGCCCGGCTCGCGCACCAAGGGCCGACCCCGCTGTCCGCCCTCCGCGCGCCCCGCCCCGCCCACGCCGTCGCTGCGCCCGCCGGCCGACGACGAAGACGCCCTCGGGCTCGGCAGCGGCGACGCGGATCTGCGTTTCTGAGGACCCCACGCCTCACGCTAGAAGTTAATGCTGCCCGCGCTTCCTTTATATCTACTTATAAGTTGTTACCGTTGACTAGCTCCTCGTCACTAAAAATGAAAAAGCATATTAAGCTGTTATTCGTAGGATGAAGCTGCACTGCCGGTGTCTCGGAGGCCTATTGTATACCGAACGCGAAACTTTTATACTATGCATTCGTGTACGTACCTATTCATTTCGAGAACGATGGTACTTTTAAATGTGTACTTAACTCGAAGTAAAATTAAGTAGATGTTAATACAATGGTAATGTTAGTTGTTAATAGTAAATAGTGCAATTAGAGCCTAAGTATGATGATTTTCGTGTGAGAGAGAGCGAGGCGAGGCGATCCTCACCACCGTCTGTTGCCAGCCCGCTCGTAATCTGTGACTAATTAACTCACCCTATAGTTACTTGTTTGCACTTTTTTAACCTTCTCTGTAACAGGATTAAATATACTGAATTAATTTTAACACTACATTGTTTCATTTGTATTCCTTCGTAATTTTTAAATATGTACTTAGAGCTAGCTTCCGCTCGCAGCTCCGCTCGCATGGACATAAAATGAATGCTTCGTGTTATGTACCGACCGATTACGATTTTAAACATAATTCTGATCATTATCTCATTCTCGGTCACAATTCAGCTCTTGATACCAATTTGTCTCTGGCGAGTCCGGTCGCAGTCCTGCTTTTGATTTCGAACCTCGTTTCGATCTACATAGACTTTGATTCTAGTTCCACTCTCGATCCCGGTCCCGCTCTCAATTCTGATCTCAGTAGTGCTACATATTCCAAGTCCGATCACCCTCTGGATTCTAATTTTAGACCTCCACTCAATTCCGACTTTGGTTCCATTCTCCATTTCCATTTCTTCCAGTCTCGACTCTTGATTCTCGCTCTTCGTCCCCATTGCAATTTTGATTCTTCTACCGGTTGCAGTCCTAATTAGGTCGGGGCAAATGTTGGTATCAAAATAAAATTAGAATATATTAATCGGAAATAGTATGGTTTTCTAAAAATTAAAAGAATTTTTATAATCTGTAATATTACAAATATGCAAATAACACCAGAGCAAAATATTAATAGGCTATTTTACTGAGGGAATTTCTTATTCATTATGGAAATTTCTAGGATTACTTCAGTAGTTTGGTTCAATAGTACGAATGCGTAGACGAAATCGGGGACAGTTATTAATTTCTTTTCATTTATAGTTTATCCTCGCCGGGCACAAGCACAACGTATTAATTGTCTATTTCATAGTAGGTAACTGGATGAATAGTTTAGATATGTAAAGAAGACGAACAAAAATACGCTCTTATTTTTATACAATATAAAATCCTACTGCCCCTCCACCTAATTGTGAAAGATACGTCACGCCCTTTTTAAAAAAACTATATTTATTTATACCTAACATAATGCACATAATTGTATGATCGGTTAAACCTTTTTAAGTTATAAAAGGGTAAACAAACAGACCAATAAACAGACTGATAGACAAACAGACAATAGACTATTATACGCGCAATCACATGTTTTGAATATAAGTATACCAATTTTCATCAAAATCGATTAAACCTATAATAAATTATAAAAGGACAAACAAACAGACAGACAGTAGCCTACTATTTTCGCAATCACATGTTCCAAATGTACTTGGGTATACCAATTTTAATCAATATCGGTTAAACCTTTTTTAACTTATAAAAGGATGTCAGATAGACATTCTGACCAATAAACAATAGCCCATCGTTTGTGCAACTAGGTACATATCCTTACTGTATATCAATTTTGAATAAAATTGCTGAAAGTTATAAAAAAAACATGTAAACAGACAAATACGTATTAATCTACCATTTGCGGAATCACATGTTCTGACGGCACACCAATTTTCATCACGATCGGTCAAACCGTTCTTGAGTTAAAACAGAACATACAAATAGACAGACAGAGAGACATGAATTACAAAAAATGGTAGAATCGCGATCAGTTAATCATAAAACGAAATCCTATCTCAAAATTTTTGGAAAAAATAAATGTACAGACAGCCGCTACAGATTTATATGTATAGTAGTATAGATGCATTTCTTGTCATGAGATCCATAAACTTAGGACCTAAATAAACTTTGTAGTATAAGCCAATATTAGTAAATTTCCCAAACAATCACAAAGGAAAGTATGGGTATTTTCCTAATAAGTTAAATATCTATTTCAGAACGAATCTAATGATGGAATATCTTAGGAATAGAGCAGTGAACTGTATACATGTAGCACGTTTGAGATCTTTTTATTATCAGTATTTTTTATTAGTTATTCGAGTGATGATTACATCTAGGAGTCATCATCTAATATTGGTGAGCTGATAGTGGAAGCTGCAACATTCCTTAATGGTTAGCTAAGGGACAATACTGCGATTTCCGACAGAAATTGCTTGTATATGGCTGCTGGTAAAGCCTAGTACACACAGAATTAAAATTGCTTATTAGTCCATCTACTTCTTTTTATTCATTTATGTAATTCCAATGTGACAATTTAAGCAGAAACACATTAGAACTTTTTAGCAATATTGATATAAATATGGTGAATTAATGTAACTAGCTGGGCGACCGAGCTTTGCTCGGATTATTTTTTGGATACACTAAGTGTATAAAACACTGTTAATATACCAAGTTGTAAAACTAATGTCACATTTCGCTGATTAAAAAACAGTCCATTATCACCAGTAAAATATCAAGTGTCGTAATATTAAAATTATAAAATATGGTTGTCTGAGGCGATTTAATGTTTCCAAAATATGTTTTTAATGATTTCTGTGCAATTTGTAATATTCGACATATTTTACTACTTACTTAGTGCTACTAATGAGATCGTATTGAGATCGTAGTTTTATCTTTTAACACAAGATGGCACTCGTTTCCCATTGAATGGACCACAACTGACGACTGACACATTTTCAAATTAATATTCCAAAAACAACCATGAAAATAAAAAAAACTAATATTGAGGTTATTTTTGATAAAATTAATTTTAAAAAAAGCAACCGGGAAGTGGATCAAATTTAACTCGAAAGATAAAAATTCTTGTCATAATAATAAAATTAAAAAAGCGTAATAAAAAAAAAGATATTAAAAAAATCGAGATGCACTCCAGGCCCGAACTCGGAATCTTCTGCATAGAAAGCATACGTGATAGCCGCTGCTCCACGGCAACTGTGGCAATCAGACCAATTTAATAATTGGTCTGATTTTCCAATAATCTATCGGTAATATCGATATATCGATAATAATCTATCGGCGATCTTTGCATTATTAATAACATCAAGTGTCATCTTAAGTGGCTAAATAAATTCTTTAAAAATAATGCAGTGCGGACTGAATTCGAGTTTCTCACATGGGGCCACCACCCGATGACCGTGCTCGCGTTTGTAGTCTGGCTGAACATTTATTTGGGATGTATCTAAATTATTTATAAGTGTTTTTTCAATGATATTTTTTTTTTATAGTTACTTTGGCAAAGTTGTTCTAAAAAGAAGGAAATTATGAATGTTTACGAAAAGATGTATGGTTGATTCTATCCTGTATACCATTACACAAATGTACAAGGTTTGGAAGAAGGCAATCCAATCAGAAAAAAATTCTGATTGGATTGCGTTCTTAACTTCCATAACCTTCACTATTGGAATCATGAAAATCCACACTTACTTATTGAGAGAAATAAATTTTGAATACAAGTTTAGTGTGAACGTTTAGGCGGAAGTATCGAATGAATTTTGATTCGTCCTTATTACTTGCCGGATAATTTTAATGGAAAAACCTCAAGTTTTTGGAAATAAAATTTCCCAACATATTGGAAGAAGTCCCCTTAAATGATAGAGGAGAAATTATTTTTCTAAACAATGGATGTCCTGCCCATAATCACATTCAGTTTCTAACGAGACATTTTCCAAAATTTTGAATAGGCAAATTGAATATTTTATTTTTAGTCTTCGAATGGGAGTTTGGCCTTGGCACATTTGGTTCTTATATAATATTATTACTCTGTTTAATTCTATTGTATATGTATCATTTTGTGAAAATTCATGAGCCGATGCTTGCTTGCCACATGCAGTAATGTGCAGCATGCAATCTACCACGGACCTTCGAATCTGTTCTTCCATTACGAGTCCGAGTATGAAATTGAATATTCGTTCAAGAGAATTGACGGATGTCAAACATTTAAGCAAATGTTAATTTTTTTATTTAACTTAAATACCTATTAATTAGATACAATTTCAATAATGAAATATGACGCATGAAATTGTATTGATTACAAATGAAATTGTACCCAATTAAGTGGCAGTTAATATGAATAGAAAATGAGCACTAGCTTAGGTGATCAATATGTCAATCCTCTTGATATATTCAATTCGTTGAATGCTGAGGGTCAGTGCTGAGTTATACGATGCATATTACAGGCAAGTCTGTTGTGAAAAAAAATTTTCTCCCAAACATATCAAGTGGATTATAAAAATGAAGGGTTGAAAGAGGCAATTACAAGTGTATATACAACTTATATGTATAGAAGTAATTTTAAATGACAAATGTATAATAATAAACAGAAATTATTACATCTTCTCATAACCTTGATGGCTCATTTTATTATAATTCATTCTTTAATGCCTTCTTTCATTGCCTGTAGGGTCTTTTTACTCAATTGTGCGGCAGTAAAGGTAGGGTTATGTTATTATATTGCACATGCAGGTGTGTAATATGTCTTATACAGTATGTAAATAGACAGCACTGTATCATTGTTTTCATACATCTGTATATGACCCTTTATATGCTCGAAACATTCCAACAATGGATAAATTTTGATCAATGAGATGGCTATTGATTGGTTTAAGTCAAGCAATGGCTACAGACTAAGTCATGGTTTTATAAAATACAAATGGCTGTCAATAAATGAAAATAATGGTAGAGCCTTAAAAAATTTACATATTGAGTGATATGTCATTGAATAGGTCCTTTAAAATTAAAATGATGTTTCCTAGACAATTTTAAGAATTACATAACCTCAAAGTTTCAATTAATAATAAATCAATGAAAGGAATTTATGATTACAATGAGACGATGCTGACATATATGTAGCAAGTGTCCCAGTGCCCCCAACTGCAAATATTTGATTGGATAAATTTTACATTGTCTTATTTCCATTTTTTCAGTTCACTTTTATGCAGTCATATTTTATTTTAATTATGTTTTTCCATTACAAAGAATTCAGGAACTCCATAAACCTATTCAGTTTACCATATCATAAAAGTATTTTTAAAGAAAAATTAATATTTTTGTTTGAAATAGTACTTTCAAATGTTATATTTTCTGTACTGTACTATAGATTTTGTCAAAATTTAGTAGTAATTAAAATTACATCTCAATTACGCTAAAGAATAAATAATCAGAAATTAAATTATTTTGTGACTAGAATAATTTTGTTCTACGATCTAAGAACTTTAGTGAATTATTAGGCCATTTAAAATGAAAAATATAGAACAAACTCTTCAAGTACTCAACTGAAATGTATAATCCAAAAAACCTATTTTCGAAAATGAAAAATGATACAAGAAAAAATCTTGATACCCATTTCAATTTTCCATATTATCTTTCATTCCCGATAAAGACGTAGATATTTATTGTACAAATGACATATTACCGACTTAGGGTTGTATGTAGCATTTATATCATATGTACATATTCAAATCAAGCTTGTGTCATATATTTGTTCAAAACTATTAAGAGGCTGTGTATCTGCTTAATTTATTAATAATACACAAGTAACAAATCAAGAAGCTATATTTAAGTTAAATTAATCACATTATTATATTTCAATTCATTCTTCTTCTTCTTTAGGAAACTTGGAACCATAAAAGGGAATATACGTCACAAACATTTTCCAGTCCGTGAAATACAGCAAGCCCAGGAAAGCTGCTCCTCCAAAGGCACCTGCCGAAGTAGTAAATGATGCCAGTTGCTCAATTTGACGCTTGCCCACTCGTCCCAACATTGTATTCGAGTCTTGACTTTGTTGTTTCTAGATAGTTTTTAATTTCGCTTAATATCGTTCGATGACCAATAGGTAAAATGAATTGATTACGTAAAATTTTTAACTCCCAGTGTCCTATTGAATATCTACTTCTTGAATGCTACTGTCAATCATATCAATATGTCAATTAAGCAGTTTCAGTATTTTTGTGACTGTCTAAATTAGTTAATAAAAAAATTACATTACAAATGTATTATTATTAATTCTTATCAGATATTTTGCTAAAATTTGGTGGGTCTGGTCAGAGCATTAAGTATGAATATCTTATTTCCATGGTATATTACGATAAATGTACAATTAATATTAATACATTTAATTATTGATGGCATAAATTAGATTATAATAATCATAGACCATTTCCACGTATAAAATGCTTCTTTTCTAAAATACTAAATCAAAAAAGAGAAAAAAATTACTTAGTATAATTATAAGTACATAAATCCTATTCCTATTGATGATTAGTGAATGATTATTAAAATGGATCCGCAGAGTGGTCAACGGGTTATTTTTAAATTCAAAGAAAATGTTTACCTTTACAGTTTCGTAATTAATTGCTAGAAAACCAAATATATGTGTTTTTTGAGAATAATTATCAATTCCATTTAATTATTGAGCATTAAGTTGCTGGTTCGATGAATTTACCTAACAATTAATTCTGTTTTTATGTCGAACAAACGCTCGTTCAATATTAGATTTACTGTGTTTATTCAATAATTTACTGTACTCAGTTTTGAAGTAAATTGTTATATAATTACTGAATAATAATTACTGGTAGTTTATTTATTTGTTGTACTTTTTTTTATATTATATAATTGTGTTTTTTTCAGTTCTTAGTGATTGTTTATTAATCTAAGGAAGAACATTATTTATCTCATATGTATGGGAAGGTATATTTTTGTACATTTTCAAATTTTTGGGATTTTAGAGATAATTACTAGGTCTTGGAATTCCTAACGTTTTTCTTTGTTCGCCGTTTTTTGATTTTTTTTTAATTTCTTCTTAGTTTATGTTTTAGCGTATTTGGCAGGTCAAGGGTGATTAGTTTTCATTTTATTTTTTAAAATCTGATTTTTTTCTGTAGTATTGTGATAGCAAGAAAAATGGGTTACGTCTTAGCTTCGTCTTCTCTTTTTCCAAATCTTTCTAGTCTTCAATTTCACCTGATTTAAATTTTATTCCTATTTGTTTTAATGTAGATCTCATAAGCGTGATTAGGTCTTCATGTTTTTCATCTTTGAGTTTTGGGAGTCCATGAATTAGTTTATTGTTTTTTTTACTGCTTGCCTCTAATCGTAATAGTTTTTTAAATTTTTTACTTTCGTATTCAATTTTGTGTTCTTTTCGAATGCCGTTTTTTTCATTATCAACTTTCTCTAGTATAGCTGCAGTAATATTTTTCGTAACCATATTTATTGTTATGAAAACAATCATTTAATTGCTCAAAATAGAAGCAATGACATTTTAAATAGGGGTATGTGAATAATTTAAACTTACGAATTATTCGTTATGAATCGAATATTAATAGTCGATTCGAAACTCGAATCGAATAATTCTAATTATTCGATTCGATTCGAACGATATGCGCACACCTTTAATTTTTAGTGACAGTGATAGCTCCATAGATGTGATGTGGATTGAGTAAACACACCTAAACTAAAATATTGAACAAGCTTGCCGTTTGTGTAACGAAACACAATTTTTAGTACAGTTTTGAACGTAGCTTTTAATTCTTGATTTGATAGCAATGTGTTCACTTAAATTATGTAAATCATTTCGAATGCGACTTTTCACTTTAAAACCATAATTGTCCTTTTGTCATAATAAAATGTTTTCAAACTTTTCAATGAAGTACGCAAAAAAACTGTATTTTGAGCAGTTTTTTTTTGATAGCAATAAGTTATAATTTTAGAAGAATGGTTGGTTTGTCATAACAAAACTTCTTTTAAGAATTTATTTGAATTTTGAAATATATTTGAAAACAAAAAATGCTTTTTAAGACCATAACAAGTTATTTACATGTTAATGAGTACAGATTTGAGAAAATCTTCTGTTCAATATAATGAATTGTTATTTACGAAAATAATAAAAAAAAGAAAAATTACTGGTACGTAATAATTATTTTTTTCAGGACAAATACAAATTCAAAAGAATATTTATTACCTTTAAATGTTTTTTACAATCATATATAAAGATTTATAACATTTTTTCTTCATTATAATAAATATTTTTCCATATTTGAGAAATTGTCTTTACAAATAGAAATACGATTGAAATATAAACAATAGAAATTTAATAAACATCGTCAACTTAACACGGTCAAATGGAACTACACCTTTGATAATATTATTTATTGAACACATACAAAAAAAAACTCATTAAAATTTTATTTTATTAATATATGCTGTATATGAAGGTTATAAAAGCAGTGAATAGTGAAGCGTCTTTGTTCTTTTACACTATGGTATATTATGTGGGATTTATCTAAACTAATCTGTGGCAGTCCTAAAATCTGAATTATTTGATGTTGTCACTTAGTCTTCCTAATTCTGTTGTCGAATAATAAGTCGAAGTTAAATGCTAATTTGCAGTGCGATTAGTGTTTTGGTTGTGTGTTCTAGTGTTTCGAATTTAAAATGTCTGTGAAATTATGTAAAGCGGTTGCTTAATAATCCTACAAATAATTTCTGTTTATGTCTATATTTATGTTTTTTCTGTCTATACCTACTTCGTTTTATTATCAATAAATAACTGTTATGTATAGGCGGAATCAGAATAATGATTTGAGATCACGAAAGTAACAAGAACAATATGTTTTATCCTTTTGTCTGTAATACACATAGATTGCAATTACCGTAAATGTAATTGAATATTGAACTTATATAGGGATTAAGAGTTTGATAACAAGATGTGGGATACGAGTGTATTTCTGACAACACTCACACCAAAGTTCTATGTAGCACTAACAGGCACCTCCTCACTTATATCAGGTCTTATTTTAATTTTCGAATGGTGGTATTTTCGTAAATATGGTACATCATTTATTGAACAAGTGTCTTTATCACATCTCTCACCGTGGTTGGGAGGCGGCACCGTATCTGGCGCAGAAGCGGAGGCAGCGGCAGCAGCTGCGGCGCCTGGTCCACAGCCCGCACCTGAGTGTAAAGTATGGCGTAATCCTCTCAACCTTTTACGAGGAGCTGAATATCAACGTTTTTATTGGGCTACAGGCAAAGAGCCTCTCACATATTACGATATGAATCTTTCGGCCCAAGAACATCAAACGTTGTTTACATGTGAAAGTGATGCTGGTCGTCCCGAGCACGAGGCTATGGCGCGTGCATGGCGTGAAAGATCCCCAGCAGCACGAGTAGCAGCAGCAAGACGAGCGTTGGCAGCGCGACCTGATTGCGCCCCGGCAATGCTGCTTTTGGCCGAGGAGGATGCACCTACGGTAGAAGAGGCAGAGCGTGCACTACGGGCTGCATTAAGAGCAGCTGAAGCAGCAGCGCGAGCTTCAGCAGTCGCGCTCAGTAGCGGTGGGCCGGCAGAGGCAGCGCGTCGAGATGCTGCTGTGCTGGCGCATGTCCGTCGTCGGTTGGCCATGTGCGCTCGCCGTCTGGGTCGGCTACGCGAAGCGGCACGACTCTTTCGTGAACTGGCTCGTGATGCTCCTCCGGCGCTATTGCCGTTAGCTACCCATGAAAATCTCATAGAAGTTCTTCTAGCACAACGAGCCTATGCAGACGTACAGGTATTTTTTATTTACATTAGAAGTTTGGAAGAATTGATGAAAAATATGTAAATAATTTTATATAAAGAATCTTAATTTTGTTTTAGAAACAATATTGTTACTTGTTTGGTAAGATGCAATCAATTTACTATAATAATATAATGGACGCTACCTGATAATAAGTGTTAAAAAAATAAATTTTGAAAATAGCAAATTAGGCTGAACTTAATGTTTTATAATATGTTTACTTATTATTTATGTACATAGAATCATATATGTAATTTTTCTCATCAATATGATACAGCTTTATTTTACATGAAGAGTTGCTTAAAATAGATTCTTGTACTAAAAAATGAAGTAACAGAGTTATAGGTAAGGGGATATTTCCATGAGTATACTTTGCAAGGATTTGATATGATGATGTGATGGAACCTCGTAGCAGGCAGTGCAGGCAGATGGGAGGTTTTTTGGAAAAACTGACAAAAACTGATAAAGAAGTTGGGTGTTGCATTCTTGTAGGAGTATAAAGAAAGGATACTAAAATCACCATAGATATGCACCTCTGGTTATTACAGCAATGGCAAGTTTAACAAAACAATTCTTAGAATAAACTATAGTATCTTGTCAGCTGTGTAGTAAAATCATTATTAAAAATCAATATTGAACAGGAATCAATTCATTATATTTAATCTCTTCTAGAGAAATCCAGTTTATAACAATGATTCTTTGATATATTTTTGATTACAAAAAATTACCACATATTTTTTAATGCAAATTGTTTTAGATGTGATAAAATTGATAGATGATATGACAATCAAAAAAATAATTGAACAGCATTTAAGATGTTCAAAATAAATGTTTTAAATTTTTTTTCCTTTTAGGATCTATATTGTCAAATTAATAATAATGTTAAAAAGCAGTTTTACTTTAAGCAAAACAAATTATGGAATTATTAAAATTTGTAGTGGAATGAATATTTGGTAAATATGTAGTATCCGGACTAAATATATTATCTAGCCTACATTTATTGTTTGGCTAGATACCAGATAATAAGTGAGTGTTCGGCTAGATACCAGATAATAAGTGAGTGTTTGGCTAGATATCGCATTTAAAAATCACAATGTTAGATTTAGGTGCTTTTTTAAATCCATATAACAAAAATAATCACCATATTTTTATTTCACAACAAAAAAGAGTAATATTACTCGTCCTGCACTAAGGCGAAATTGTGGTAAATGAATAATAATTTCTGTGCATTAAGAGGCAATAAATGTTTTTCTTGTCTTTGTAGATGGGGCCAGTTTCAGTAAAGAATTTTTTCCTGTATATAGTGCTGTAGGATGCTAGAAGATAATTTTTGCCAAATTTTGTTAATTTTGGGTATTGTGTGGCATTATCCCCCCAAATATAAAGTCACAATCCCAATCAATTCGCACTAAATTCAAATAAATATCAATATCACATTATATTATATACGTTTTTAATTATTATAAATTCAAGTGCAAAATTAGCACAACTACACACTTCTTGAAGATGTTCTGATTTGGCATGAAATATGTAGAAATTGTACTTAATTTATTGATGGTTAAGTTTAAGGCTAAATAAAAATTAATACTTGCTTAGGTGTTGGATATCTGTCAATTTTCTCAAATTGATATTCTAGTTTGTTGGATGAGGACTTCTAGTGAAAAAGCGAATTTGAGGGTCAGTGGTGGGTTGCATGCTGCATGTCATTACAAGTTGCAGGCAATCATCTAATTAATACCTCATTGAAGCAATCTCAGTTGTATATCAAAATGACACTAACAAATTAGCAACTACAAAATGAGATAAATTTTAATTACCTAGTAAAGATTGATATTAATTTTAATGTATTATAACTGATTATGATACACAATGTGATGTGTGATAGTAATATAAATCATTCACAATGTATTGGAAATTTTTATTATTTAGTAAACATTGATATCAATTTTAACGTATTATAACTGATTAAAATACACATTATTTTTCAATTTTTGTATATATGTGTTTGTTTATGATAAAGAGTAAATGAAAGAATCAAACATTGGTCAAGAAACAAATTAGTGTTTTGTCTTTGAAAAATAGTGTCTTTTTTCATGCTAATTTCTATTCTATTAAGTTATTTATCCATTCAATTAATAAAGTTACATTTTAAATGATGGTAGTGATAGTTTCTTGCTTTCCACGCTACATATAAATGTTTAATACAATAGATCTAATGTAACTAAAGATATAGTAAATGTTATTCAGAATTAAATTTTAGAGTTACATATTGCCTACGTATGAAATATATAAATATAATGAATTGTAATATTTTTTGTAGGCAGTACTGGCGCGCTATGATGACATTAGTTTGCCAAAATCTGCGTGCATCTGTTATACTGCTGCACTGCTTCGGGCGCGTGCCGCTGCCGAGCGCGCCCCTCCAGATGCATGGTGGCGTCGTGAGGGTTCACCGGGTGCCACTCTGCCTCCTGCCTCTGCATTAGAATTGGCCGCTGTTGAAGCTATACATCGTGCTGTTGAATTTAATCCACACGTACCCGAGTATTTATTAGAGTTGAGGCCGTTAGCGTTACCGCCCGAACATGTGCTCAAGCGCGGTGACTCTGAGGCTGTCGCCTATGCTTTCTTCCATCTGCAACATTGGAAGGCGGCCGATGGTGCATTGCGTCTTCTCGCAGCCACTTGGCGTGGTGCGTTTCGCGCACTCCCTGCACCACTGGAGCGCGGTCATTTGTTTTATCCTTATCCTGCTTGTACGGAATGTGCGGATCGCGAATTATTAGCCGCACATCACGCTTTGTCTGTGTATCCAGAGAGGCGTGCACCGCCTGCACTGGCGTTGGCTGCAGCGCTCTGTGCCCTAACAGCAGCTCTAGCGTTAGCCACACATCGTTGGCCAGAGGCTGCTGCGGCGGCCGCGGCAGCGGCTGTGCGCACAGCGCATGCGCATTTGCACCCTGCACGCCTACTCGCGCTGCTCTCTGATGTATAACTGTGTAACTGATGATTGTATTTTCTGAATTATTATGTACTATCAAATCAGTAAAAGATTCTGTATATGACTACCAAGGAAAATAAACTTTTGTTTCCTGAAGTTTTTTATTTTGTTTCAGTTATCTCATAGACCATTAAAGACTAGCCTACAGTTCAAAGATTATGGCATAGTTTAGCAATTAAACTACCCAACATATTTTGAAAATATTCATCGAACATTATTTTAATTAGAACTGGGAGAGAACCATATTTGATAACAATCCAAAAACATATTTTTATAGTAGATTTATAAGTGACATGGCAAATAAATACTTAAGAAAAATTTAGGGGTTGATGATAATTGACATGAGTTAACTTGTAACATAATCTAACTTGAAGTAAATTCTGCAAACAAACCATATCAGATTCTTTCGCAGATATATGTATCATCTGTTGATCGGTTGCAATAATAGTGGGAAATATTGTTTTAAATTAGGTAACTTAATTTAGTATTCAATATATACATAAGATACAATATTAGAAATATTTAAGCAAGCTGTATGCTTATAAGATAATATTCATTTTGCTAGTTGTCTCAGTGACAGTATAAAATTAAGTTTCGTTTTCAAATATTGTAACTTTTTAATTTCTCAGTAAAACATTGAATGGTAATATAAAATAAGCAAATGTTTTGAATTTAAATAATGTTAAGAGAAATAAGGTATCACAAATTATTAAAATAATTGTTTATATAGTTTTAGTATTTATCAAAACTATTAATATTAAATATAACAGATAATAGGCTTCTCTTGAATTAATTGAATTGAAATATTGGAAATGTTTGGTATTTTAATTCATTTCTATATTAAATGTGTTTCCGGATTAATGAGTTTCACACTTTATAATAGGTAATGATACTGCATGAGAAACAAAATGATAAGGTTTACTGAATATCCCTTCTCTTATTTAAAAAGTCAACACCTTAATCAAGAGACTACAGTTTTATGCACTGGTGTGAAATGAAATGAGCTTATTCTGTTCAGATGTAGTGCTAATTACACTAAATTTAAATATGTGGCAAGTATGTCGGTTTTGAAGTTCATAAGTTGAAAATGAAAGCTTAAAGTGTACATAAATGTACACCGAAAAAACGGTGGTAGCACACTATATTAATGTTAATTATGAATATTGAATATTATGAATATTTTTATGTACAAAATTAGAAGATGATAGAATTTATAAATGAATTTGTTAACACTAAACATATGGTGCCTACTTGAATAATTACTTATTAAATAGGTAGATGAAATAGTCTAAGATCCGGCTTTAGAAAAATGTACCTTCATTTGTTAATTGAATCAAATAATGTTTTAAAGGCAATACTATAAATTTATGAGAACAATTTTGCGACAGTAGTTCTGCTGCTATTTACATTAATTACTTAATTTTTTTTATGTAGGCTGCAAATAATTTCATGGTAACTGCCTGTTACTATATATTTAGAATTTCGTAAACTTTACATATGTGTTAATATTTTTTTAATTAACAGATGAAGGAAATAAGTTCGGTTTATCTACCTGTTTATACCTGGGTATAGATAGCTGTAGCAGTTATAAAGGTTGCTGCATATTGTAACAAAGTGTAAAATATGATATTTGAAAATTTTGTACTGTCAATGTGCAGTTAACATAAGCAAAAAAAAATTGATTATTAATCAATTTTAGTAGCAACAGGACTATGGTGGCAGACATTCTTCTCATAAATTTATAATATTATTATTTACTTGTAAATTACATAATTTGATTTAATTAACAGATAAGGGTACATTTTTGCACTTGCATTTGTGCACTTGACAGTGTTGAATATACAATGATGGAGCAGCGAGCAGAGAAATGGCAAAGGACCCTCTCACGTATAAATAGCGTAGAAGGTGTCTATCAGATAGATAGACACCTTTTTTATTAGCTCTGTAATATGATGTTATTGAGGGATATAATTCACAATAAACATTTTTACATAGTGTCACTCATGGCCTCATGGGCAATGATAGTAACAGATCACTAAAATTTACCATAGTTAGCCTCGGATCTACGATTTTTTCGAACCGGGGCAGTAACTTGATAGTGGCGCCTCTCTCCAGTGATTGAGATAAATTATTAAAAAAAAAACCTCACAAATTGCCCTTTTTCTATGATCAGAATAATAAGAAGACTAATAAATTTGCACTCTATTATGTATTACCTAATAACTTTTTCATAAAATTGTATATAAGAAACATAACAATTCATGTTATGTTTCCTATATACACTCTTTTGATCAGTTATTTTTAATTTTTGGACATTTCTGAGTTAATAGGCGAATTTCCAATGCTAAATAAGTACCATTTTTCATAATTATATAGAAACTTCTTTGTTACTATATTTTAAATATATTTATTTTTGTGGAAGATAAATCGTAGGTATATCTTGAAAGGAAAAACCATTAAAAATATCCTTTAAATATTTTTTACTTTTAATTATTTATAAAGTTAATAAATTCGCGAAAGTTAAAATACCTCCTGTTGCCAACAATATGCTGTGCTGCAGCTGCTCGCAGCGCATTTCGGAATTAACCCTAAGACATGTTCAAAAACCAACTGGGCGTTTTAAAATCAAATAAATAATTGATAGAACAACGTGCATTGGATACTAGACGCTTTGTGAAGCAAGTGTTTTTTCAACGATATGATTTTGGCGCCTTTTGAAACTGCGGCCCGGAGCGGGTGTCTCGGTTTGCTCCCAATAAATCCGGAGCTGACCATAATATAAGAACAAGGTTAACTATTTTCCATAAAAAAATGTCTATTGTAGAAATATGATGTATTTTTTGTAAACATTGTATTATATCGTTTTACAGCATTTAGAATATCTGAAATTTTTAAATATAACCTGCATGTTAGAATAGATCTAGAGTCCAGAATGAAGTTAAGGTCAACGATATAGGAAAGCTCAGTTACTTTAAAGTGGAAAGAGCACTTTAAATTGCATCATTTTGACTCGGTCTTACAACTTATAATTGGTCGCTCAATTTTTTACAGTGGTCAGATCAACGCGAAGAACGGGTCCTGGATTTATATTTATTAATCAAGGTAAAAGTATGTTACGAAAACGCTCTCTTAGGACATACCAATCAATTTTTACTTTTCTCAAGTGGATTACTACAAAATCTGATGAAAAATTGAAAAAAATGGGTTTTAAACATCTAGGAATTGTAAAACTAATGTAAATCGATAAAACACTGTCGATCATCGAAAACGCAGTTTGACAAGATCCTCGATGGGCAAGACGAATCCGTCGCGTTTCTAGCATTGGATCAATTTCTATAAAATATGAAAACAGGAAAAAGTAATTTCATTGAAAAATCGTACAGGCATTGGCAAACAAAAGCTGTCAGAGCTTAAAAATTCTGTTTAGATACCTATGTAGGAGAACAATTGCTGATGATTGCGCTGTAATAGGCTGATTACCTACATGGGTCCATCTGAAAATCCTTAGAAAATCAAAACGCAAGCTAGCAAGTTATTTTTATTATTATTGCTTTTCAATTTCCGTTGAGATCAATACATCGCTGCATTCGATGAAACCACCGAGAGAAACACTTTACCCATTCGTATCAACTTAATAAGTGCCAAATGAGAGAAGGTCATTCATTTACATCACATTTATAGGATCCCCTAGTATATATATATATATATATATATATATATATATATATATATATATATTTATGAGCGAAACCGAGTGTTAACAAAAAGTGAAGTTTTTATGTTGCTCCTTTTCGCAAAATATTCCGTGTACTTGCGCATCCTATATTGAATAAGTATACATATGTGTTGAGTGTTGTAAAAGACACGTTTATCCCATTTGTGTATCTTATACTAGCTTAAGCCCGTGGCTCCGCTCGCGTCGACATAGAATGAATTCCTATATCTTGTAGCTCGCCTCATCACGAAGTCAAGATCCCGATCGCTATCCCGACCTCGATTCTGGATCTCGGTCTCTCTTTTGATGTCAATTTCTTTCATTTTGCATTCCGTCAGCGGTCCCCCTTTTGGTTCCGACTCCGGTCTTGATCTAAGAAAATTCTGATTCCAATATTTCGAATCTGGTCCGGCTTAAAATTTTGATTCCGGTACTGCTTCTCATTCCGATTCCGGTCACGATCTTGATTATAATTTTGTTTTCACACTTGATTTTAACCTTGGTATCATTCTCGATTTGGACCTTGGTCTTGACTTTCAATTTTATTTCTCGCCCGGTGTGCAGTTTCGATTCTGCTACCTGCCACAGTTCTAATTTGCACGAAGATGTAGTAAATAGCAGTAGTATCAAAATAAAATTTGGGCCATATCACTCAGGGTCAGTATAGCTTTCTATGAGTGAAAGAATTTCTAGAATCTTTAGTAGCAGAAATATGAAGATGGCAATTTTTTTTTTGCGAAAGCTTTTCGTTCACGCGTACAACATATAGCTAGTGTCATAGTAACCGAATAAATGGTATAAAATACCATAGCGGTATTTATTTCACTCTTTTAGTGCTACTATTACATAAATGATACATGTCGTTATTTTTCATTTGTTATAAGCAGCTAAAATACAAATTTTGTCGTCAACAGTTTGAATAGTTTATTTTTTCTAAATAGGTAAAAATATCAACCTTCATTTTCCTCTCTTTAGGGTTACTTTAAAAAGCCATGTATATCATTGTTTTTTAATTAGTAGTGCTTTGCGAAAAAATATTTTTTGACTTCAATAGCTTTAGCGGTTTCGATTTTCCATACATCATCTTACACTTTATTGTACTCCTTTCAGGATTAATTTTAGAATATCAATATACGTAAATATTTTTATATTTCTTGAAGCAACTAAAATATTAAATTTGATGTCCAAAGCTTCAACGGTTTCCAGTTTCTATACTACGCATTTCACTCTTTTCACTCATTTAGGGGTTGAATTTCCAAAATTATTTTGTAGTGCTCGCCTACGTTATAAATAGTATCTCTCTACAAAGTTTCAAGTTTTATAGATCCAGTAGTTTGGGCTATGGGTTGATATATCAGCCAGTCTGTTTGTTTTTTTATACATTTCATGATATTTCGTATATTCGCGTTTATATCCATATATTTTACTATTAAGGATATATGGAATATATTCTTTTGGAATAAACTCCAGTCGCGAGTAGAAGCTGACACGCACCACTTTTGTATATCTCGTAAGTTCGTTCCGTCGATGTTCGTTTCATACTTTTATTTTTGAAATCGTATGCGGATTTCATATTGACGATACTTATGATAACTTTCTATCTGAAGAAGGGGGATAGGTAATGCAGTCGTTAGGCATATGTAAAAAATGTGTAACAATTCGTTATAATGTTACAATATCAATTGGTCACTTTGGTTAAGAGCCCTTTTAATCACGTGATCTAAAAATGCATAAAACTAGGCTCGTGCTTGCCAATATCACGTACTCTGATAAATTAATGCAAAGACGGAATTTTACAATTTATTTTGGAAAAGTTGTCTTAAAATGTGACGAAGGCGTATTGCTTCAACTTACCTTAGATTTTTTTTAGAATATTTGAAGTTCACCAATGCGTCTAGAAAGAGGTTTCGATAGTTAGAACAAATCAAAGTGTTTAACTATTATGTTTTTCTCTAAAACTAATAACAATGACATGCACTACAAAGCTACGTTGTGTTTTTGGGGTTCTAAGAGAAATGGCAAAAACGGAACCCATATAGTTTCGTCATGTCCGTCCGTCCATCCGTCCGTATGCCGCAGGCATTTTATTCAAAAACTATAAGACATATATTGATGAAACTTATAGTTTAAGTATCTTATATAAGCCGCTACTTAGTTTGGTAGTTAAATAACAAAAATAAATATTTCTAGGGGCGAACTCTATACATGTAACTGAAGCTGAAAAAAAAATTTTTTCAGTAAACATCAACGAGGGGCACATTTTTCGACAGTTCTTTTAAAAATACTTTATGGTTTCTAAGCAATTTTTCTGATTACGTGAATAATTTCGGAAATAATCGCTCCGAAAGTTGCAGAAATGTCCCCCCCCTTGTATTTTCTAAGCCGTATGTCCAAAAAATAAAGAAAGTAACGCTTAATAAATCAATGAAAATTGAAAGTTATTATCAAGCGTAAGTAATTCGGAACCCTATAATAAGCATGGTCTGATGTGCTCTTGGCCAGTTTTTTTTTTGGTTTTGAATAACAATATTTATTGATTAATGAAATTGTAGAGTTCGATGCCGTTTTTTAATACAACAAGGATGTCCTTTTAAGAGTATTGCTTTATGGAAAAACGTGGAAGTTATTGTAAAATAGAATTTTTTGAAAATTTTTTAAAGGTCATATGTTTTGAAGGAAATAAGAGATTTGAATTTGTTTTGCGGATTTTGGGGTAGTTTTTTCGTCATATGAAATGATGAATGCATTAAAATCGATATATTAAAAAATTGGAAAGTTAATTTGAAAAAGCAAGGTTTGGAAATTTTTGGATTGCGGCAACTTTTGAACGAATCAACTGATTTCGATCTGCTTTGTGACATTCGACGTATGTTTTCATTTATTAAACTTGTGTATTCCATCTATCCTTATCGAAAGCTTCTAGGGAATCCTAAAATTCATAATACCACCCGGGCCCTTCAAGCCCAGTCCGACCCTGATTGTGAGAGTATGTATCTGTAGAGAGAAAAGTTGACCACGTTACAATATTGGCCCCCTTAGTTTACCATAATAAAGACAGATATGCAGATAGATATTTACAGATATGATATTTACGACACTTGAAAAATTATATAATATTTCATAACAATAAACTTCTAACAAGTTGTCCAACAGAATAATTAATATTCAAACAATGCAAAGAGCTGAAATGAAATACAGTGAAACTTGGTTGATTAGGACCTGGATAAGTGAGAAACCTTCTTAACTGGAACTCACTAAGGCTGAGGTTCCAACACTTTGGCACTGAATTACCTCTGTTAGTGGGACCAAGCAAACCTCTATATATGAGATTCGCTCTTTCGATTTTATCGTCATAGTTACTTCTATAACTGAGACAACATCGTTTTGTTTGTTTACTTACTTATTCTTATTCTACCCGCAAATTCCGCACTTGATTAATTCCGCACTTAGCTTCAGTGACCTTCAGTTTTAGTTTTAGTTCACTATCATACTGATGTTTATTTGATAAATGCCAAAACGAAAGCTCGAATCGTTATCAGTACGTGAAAAACTGAAGTTATGCTATGAAGTTGAAGTTCTTTTAATGGAATCATCTGTAAATGAGACAGATATTTATTTATACCTAATATCTGAGACACTGGGTAAGTGGAATACTTTTATAAGTGAGACAAATTTGCAGGTCCATTGATGTCTCACTTAACCAGGTTTCACTATATATGTTTATGTAGCTTACAATAAACTAACCTTTTGCCTTCAAGTATTGAGTGACTTGGACGTATAATAAACTTCCGTAGCCTTTATATAGATTCAATTTCTAACCTAATTGTAGTTTGGTTTTGCTTCCATGAATGGTCTTAATCTTAATCACCATTCCAGTTTCAATCGATGGTATTAAAATTGCTTTTATTTTCAGTTAGCTTCAATTTCAACACCTTTTTTACATTAATACGGGAATTTCATGACTTCACATTATAATACCATATCTTCTTCGGGTCTTAAATTACTTCAGAACTTTTCACTAAAATCGGTTCACAAGGGCGGATATAGTCTTCGAGTCGGAAGGTGATGGGGGCACAGTCGAGGTCTAGTCAAGACAGGCTTCATTAGGATAAGTAGAATTATTAATGGTCGACCCAGACCCAGTCTAGGAGGGTCATAATCCCAGTGATCTCGCCCTGGATTCGCTCCTGGTTGATTGAATCGTGTAAATGCTTTTGTGCTCATAAGAACAAGTGGTCTCGATTCGTATGCATCAAAATCTAGTAACTTAGCGATGAATTTGTGTTATCCTTCGAAAAATAAATGTTCAGTCGTTATAAACAGCACTCTATTTATTTTTCTTGCATTTAATCTCCTTATTTAGCTATTGACTACTTTCGAATAAAAAAAACTGTAAAATTGAACTATCGATATTTCTGTATATAAATAGGTAAAAACAAAACAGTTCAATACCATTTTCCCCTCTGTTTGTCTACCGATTTCCTTTTTACTTATTTTTTTGCTATTGACGATCTTTAGTATTATCAATAGGTGAAAAAATTTTGGAGACGGTTAGTTTTTTTTTGGACTTCCGATATAGAGTCGAAGACTTAATTTAGAAGACTCTGTTCGTCATACTTCACATTTCTTACGTCCACAAACTACAATATTAGTACAGCACTGAATGCAGTTTTTATCGTTTAGAATTCACCTACATATTTGTATAGGAAGAGAAATTTTGCACCCCTTTTTAAACACATTGTGCGCGCGGAGGAGGAAATTTAGCATGGTCAAAATTTATTACCAAAAAGTTGTAGTAGAAAAAAAGTAGTAACTGAATAAATTGTTCATTCGGTTACTATGAAACTGACTATACATGCTACGCCAGAATACTCCAGAGGCTTTCGTAAAAAACTTGACTTTATCTTCATATTTCTGCCACTAAGAATTTTAAAAGTTCTTTCACTCATGGAAAGCTACACTATCTCCGAGTGATAAAGTCCAAATTTTATTTTGATACTACTAGCGTCTGCTACGTCTTCATTCACATCAGAAACCATGACGGGTAGCAGAATTGTAATTGCACACAGGACGAGAGATGGAATTGTAAGTCGAGACCAAAATCATTATTGAGAATGACACCAAGGTTAAAATTGAGTCGATCGAAATTAAAATCAAGAGAGTGACCTGAATCTGAATAAGAAGTAGTACTGAGATCAAAATATGAAGCGGAACCGCGATCGAGAATGGAATCAGAATCTTTTTAAATTAAGAACCGATTTGGAATCAAAAGCGGGACTGCGATTAGAATCGAGAATAAAAGGAAATGACAACGAGAGCGGAGTCGGGATTAGAATTGAGAAAGGGATCTTAATTTCGTGTTGGCGCTATGTACAAGATGAAGGAATTAATTTTATGTCTACGCGGGCGGATCCGCAGTAAAAAGTTAGTTCAATTACAATTTGTGTGTAACTATGAAAACATTAAAAATATGGAATCTAAATTTCAATATGTAAAAAATCTCTTTTTTAAAAGTACTTCATTCAGATATTATTTTGCGTGTGATATTCAATAAATTAAAACTTAAAAATATTAATTTTAAAACTCAAATAATATAATGTTTTTTTTTGTCTTTTTCTCAGAAATGTATTTTATAGCTATTTCTCTTTAAGGACCAGCATAATGCCGCTATTCTCCACATTAAATCGGTTTAGTTATTGCTTTAAAAATCGCATTCATGAATGGCAAAATAATTTTATACTTTTTAATTTTTAAATAATATAATATTAAAATTCTAGCCCTAATAATTAAAATGTTAATATTAAAAACCTTTTATTATTTTATTTTAAAAATAACAAATTAAAATTTGTAATATGTATATAATATATAAAATAAAGTCGTGTTAGTTAAACAATTTATAACACAAGAACGGCTGCATCGATTTTTATGATGTTTAATTTGTTGGATTTGTTTCCGCTCCGAATAGCAGAATAGCTAAATAAAAACATGAAAAATTGACGAAAAAAATGAAATAAATTCATTTTCTCATACATTTTTCGTACGCAATACTATCTCCGATGGCATGACGGAAACTAAAGTAATTGACTTTAGTTCCAAACTTGCATAGAGTATATCATTAGCTCCGTTTTACGCAAAGGCAAAGAGTATATAATTATATATTCTGGTTCATTTATAGTGAATTTCCATTTAGTTATGTTATTTTTGGTATTCCTTATTTCGGCAATTTTAACAAGAAGTTAAGTTCAATGGTGAGAAGAAGATGGTTAAGTTTGTAATGTTTCGTTAGTCAAAGCGGCCTTATCTGTGCTTCTAATCGTTATATGGTAGTCCGTTTCCTTATCATTATATACTATTATTTTTGTTTGATAAATTACACATTGTCAATGGTCATGCCTGTTAACATTGCACACACTTAGCGTTTGTGTGTTTGATTTTCCTAGCGGATTTTGTCGTAATTCTGTCATTTGCAATGCCGCGATGAAGAACATCTATTTTCTTATAATAAAACCTTAATGCAATCAGACTTCGGAATATTGTCAGTCAATTCACTGAAGATGGACAAGCAAGCGCACGAAAACGGCGCCAAGTTAGTATGGTCCTACTTCGTGTTTCACAAATACAAAAACGAAGAGATTCAATGACATATGTACGCCATTACGGTCGTCTAGGTCTGTTCATCACCTTCACGTGCAATCTAAAATGCATATAAATTGTTCATATGCTTTTCTTCGGGAAACGTTAAGTGATAGGCACGACATCAACGCACGTGTCCTTAAACAAAAAAACCGGGGCTGATTAATGAAATTGTTAAACATTGCCTCTTTGGGGATGCTCGCTGCTCGATGTATTCAATAGAATAGCAAAAACGAGGCTAGTCGTATGCACACATCCTTATTTGATTAGCAGAATCATTTCAAGCAAACCAAATAAATGACGTTACATGTGCCGAGATGTCTAATTCCAAAACCGATCTAGATCTACATGATGTTGTGATTACGCATATGATTCACGGACCATGTGGTTCTTTAAATCACCAATCACGTGTATGATCAAGGGCAAGTGTTGCAAGCGTTATCCACGAGATTTGACGGCGGAGATTATTACTAGCGACAATTATATCGGCGTCGATCATCCGATGATAACGGTAGAACTATCACCACGAAAGTGAAAGGAAACCATTTCGCGGTAGACAATAGTTCGACTGTTCCGTGTTCGCCAGTTCTTGCTAAAATATTTAAGGCCGTTGCAATATGGAGTATTGTAATTCAGTAAAATCCATTAAATGCATCTGCAAGTATGTCCCGAAGGCCAGCCATATGGCGGTTTTTAGCATTAAAACTTCCAATACCAACGAAGAAATCTCGCACTATCAAATTGGTCGATATGCGAGCTATAATGAGGTGATTTGGAGTATATAATTATTCCCCATTCACGAACAACATCCCACTATTCTACATTTGGCGGTGGAGTTGGAGAACGGTCAACGAGTTTATTTCAACGTATCAATTGTTCGTGTGCTGAAACATCCCTAGTGACAACATTGACCAGTTATGTTTCGATTTTCCAAAGAAATCCGTGTGCACCAACGTTGCTCTACTCTGAGATGTTATGTTATTTCACTTGGAATAATTCTTTAAAGAAATTTCAACGGTAGAATGAAGACGACGTGGTTCCTGATCAACTGGATATGCGTTCCACTGATGCTCTTGGTCGCATTTACACAGTACATCCGAAGAATGACGGATGCTTCTACTCACAGTTGTTGCTGGTGATTGTTAGTGGGCCGACATCATTTGAAATTCTTCGAACTGTCTTTGGTGTAGTGTTCCCAATATTTCATACTGCATATGAACAGCAACAAGTACAATTTACTTGAAAATGACACTCATTGAAATATGACAATCTTTGAAGTAAATTTTTCTGCATCTCCAAGTCAGACTTATTTGCTATTATTCAATTAAGGGTAATTGGTAGTGATTGAGGGCAATCCCTACCAGTCATACCAAGAACGACCTTTGACGATGAAATAAACGCTTGGCTCAAATCGTCGACTCTGTGAAGAAACTTCAGTTCACGACAAACATGCGAGTTGCATTGTTAAACGATCCAACTGTGAGAGATTTCTCCGAGCAATTGCTGGATAATAGCCTTGTTCCTGTCGACGACTCGGACTGATTGATTTCGTTTCCGGCGAAACGATTTCAATTTCATGACAAAGAAGGATGAGCTCATCAACAAATCGTTTCCGAATATAATTGTTAACAATAACTATCAAAATTGGTTGAGTGAACGAGTAACTCTTGTGGCGAAAAATTGAGACGTGAATTAGTGAAATTTCACAATTCAAAATCAAATCGTTTGTCCACTGCATTTCTTCAAATCTGTCGACTGTGTGACAAACGAAGACGAAGCAACCGACTATTCAACTGAATTTTTGAATTCATTGGACCAGCCCGGTTTGCCACTGCACAATTTACATTGAAGATTTGGCTCAGTTGTCATCGTGTTTCGATATCTGAACCAACCAAAACTATGTAATGGAATGCGTTTGGTGGTGTAAAAACTCATGGAGAATTTGATCACGCGACGATACTAAAAGGAAAGTTCAAAGGTGAGGAAGTTCTCATTCCAAGAATTTCACTGATTCCTACCGACATACCATTCGAGTTTAAACGAATTCAATTTTCGATTCGTCTTGCCTCCGTAATGACGATAAACGAATCACAAGTCCAGTCCTTGAGTGTTTATGACCTGAATTTAGAAAGTGAATGCTTCTCTCACGGTCATTTATACTTAGTATATTCACGAGTTGGCATATTCACCATCGACATATTCACCATCGGCCTTGTACATTCTAGCACCATACAATAAAACGAAAAATGTCGTACATCTCAAGGTGTTTCAATGAATGGAATCCGATCCGAGTGCATTTGAATCAGTAATTTCGATTTACATTATTCGAATATGATATAATGAAAATATGTTTCATAATGATTTTCGCATATTTATTGAACTCCCTTGATTTATTTATGACAGTTAAGTTAAAATAATCAAAAAAAATGTACAGGTCATAATAAGGAAAGACAATATAAATTGATTCTAAGGCGTAACGAAGTTAGTCCAATAAGTTAGTAGTTCATAAAATTAAGTGAAAAAAACAACAAGTCTTCTTAAATTGATTTGAAAAGTTACTATTTTCACCTGTACAGGTGTTATGCGCACAGGCAGACGCAACGTCTACCGGCACCAGACGGTCCGTGCGGATCGTGGGAGCGAGAGGAAATATCAACCAGCCTTCTTAAAATTCTCGTTTTAACGATGTTGCTATCTCTCATAGTACAAAGGCACCTCATATATTGAAATTAATCGTACCGATTATGCTGCAGACCGTGCCAAAGAAATAACATGAACATACAACATTACCGTCTTTCCACGTCAGTGGAGTAAACATTAACGATAATCATTCCCTCTTCGGTTTAAATTCGTCAAGCATTGAATCAACAATAAGATCGCCCATAAAATTTACGTATTATTTTCAACGATATTGCAATAGAAGTGCAACATATTCTTTGTTCGATACGAAACATAAGGTACGCGGATTTGTTACGAGTTTCGCGGTCCCGCGTGCTCCGGCGCGGCAGTTGCGGGCCGGGCGTCCTGCGAGCGCTCGTCTTTCGCGTCGGTTACGAAAAGCGTTGTAACACTTTCGCGCACTCGGAAATTTACGTCTCGCCGTTATCGGAGTCGGTTCCCAAGGAACGCGCTACGCCTGGGGTGAGAAGTTTCCGAGCCACGGAACCGAGACCGTTCGGACTACGGCCGGTGAGGCGACAACTGTTAGATTTATTTAGGATTAAGTTATTTGGGAGTGTTTAATGATTACCATCGAATGGTAATTTCTTCAACGTACTCAATTTAGATGTTTCATTATTTAAACGTAATTTTTTTATAGCACTAATGGACACGATGGCCGTGGTATTGTTAGCGGCGAATTCAAATATTGTTTGTTGTAAGGGTTTAATGTGTATGAGAAATGCTAAATATTTGCTCTGATTTATATTATAATTTTGATCTTTCATGTAACTAAGCCATTTTCTTCGGACGATTTCATGCCAAAGATGTATACGAAAGTAATATTGTTTATGGTTAATTAACCGTAACTTAAGTTATTTTTTTTGTATTAAATATAGTTTTGTATACCTCTTTGTAAGTTTGATAGCCTAATGTTGATCCACGTGTAAATAAAACTATATTTGTAAATGACAATAAGTCAATCAAACTGCAAATTAAAATACACTTTACATATTATTTAGAATCTAAAATCCAAACTTACTAACGAAACATCCTCGATGAAACTTCTTCTACTTGCGTCTTTGAAAAGCTTTAAATCGTTCGGATGTTGGGCAAAATATAAGGCGCCTCACTAAAAAAATATTGACAAATTCAGCAGTTGTCGTTTGTACAGTTCAGTTAGATATTTACCTACATTGGTACAGAACAAGTGTACTGTAAAATTATATTTCAACTTATTTGAAATCTTTAAGGACACAGACAGATAGGCACCTAAGTTAAAAAGTAGTACCTATATTATTTCTCCCTCTCAACAATGCTGGAGTGATAGATAGCAATTATTGAACTTTTCCATGCTGTCATTATACAGCATGCCCGTATTATGTACAGAATCTCAAGATTCAAATTCGAAGGGAAAGACCTTCACCGATTCCCATTTCAGTGTAAAGGAAAAGAACGAGTTCCGGAATTTGAGTTATCCTTTTTTGCGCCTTATGAAGTGAACATTTGATAAAATTAAAGATTAATGGGAAACGACCATATTTGCGTATCCAACCTTGAAGAAGAGCCTTGAAACCTTGAAAATAATTTTTCTAGCTTTCGATTTTATCCTCTTTTCTCAGGCATTGTTGGGCGGAAAATATTTTATACTTAGATATATTCTCTTTTAACGAAAGGGAAAGAGTGACGTCAACGATTTTCAACTTTTTATCTTTACCTTTGGCCCCAGACTATACTTAATGTATATCGTATATCAATGTTTTCGGTGAATATCAGTGCACTATTTAATAATCAAGAACATTTATTCTATGACGGGAGCACGAATGTGTCGTAAGTTGAATTTCACGGTCTCAAGTTAACGAACGTGGGTGCTCTATATAATTCAAGAGGTAGGGAGCGAAAGTCCAAATAAAACATTTTTACACCCGAGCAGGAGGCGAGCGTTCAAAGATGTCGCGTATGTATTTTCTTTTAAGTCTCTACCTTCCGATTGGATGTAAGTGACTTAACGACAAATAGAGCACAAAATATTGAGTTGGTGGAACTTGGTCGATATATGTATACACTACCATGTTCAGGGATGTGCTTGTTCTTTTCAAAATATTGCATTTACCTAAAGAGTATGTATGATTTCATGTGGCCTATTATTTTTTTCTAACTTTTCGTGACAGCCCTATCGAGAATAAATACAAAGTATCATCTCGTAAAAATTAAAAAGGTTTTTCATGCTTAGTTATTAAATATGAGTTGATGTTGCATTATCTTATTATTTTGCTATTTCATAACTGTTGGTTCTTATTATGAAACCTTTTGAATTTCATAAAAATATAAATTGAAATTTGTCTCAGTATTAGTATCTATTGCATATTTTAAACGACAGTAATAAATAGACTTTTAAAAGGTCATATTAAAAGTAATTGTAGATCAGTTTACTTTTTTATTCGTGGATATTTATTAATTATAAAATTAAATTCAGAAGCTATGTTCTAGAATAGTAATCCTATCCTGGAGCAGATGGTGCTTGCTTAATATTGTAAGAATAAATTAAAATTGAAGTTTTATAAAAGGAGCCCACAGTCTTCTTTTATAAGCAATAGTTTTTTAAATACAAAAAAGTAGACGATAAGCTAGACAAGATTCAACAAATAATGATCTATCATAATGAATTAAACCATTCACTCTCTGCATGGTCATTATCAATTTACATCCTAAATCAAGGTTTCAAAGTAACCTAGTAGGTTCTAGGTTACTTTGAACAGAATTCTAAAAGGTTCTTAACGCGTTAGTATTTCAGTCTCCCTTATTCCCTTACTCCCTTAATCTCCCTCCCTTAGTCTCCACGCGTATTTGTTTACAATCAATTATCTCTAATAGGTTGCGCTGTGGGGCAGGGTCTAGGTCGTTCTGAGGGTGGGGATTAGGGTCAGCGTCGGGGCCTAAACGGAGGTTTAGTCCCAATTGAAAATACTAAATGAGGACGTTGGTGTGGCGTATTTCATATATGCAAATCCGAACAGTTTATGTAGAGGCATTTATTGTTATTAAGGGTAAGCGTAAAGCGGGGTTATTATGTTACTTTCGTACTAAGTACGAAGTTTAAAATCGCAATGCCAACCCTAATCAGCCACCGACTATAGGCGAGTATTATCCACGCTATGCCTTAACTGTCTATGGACAGAGATACGTTCGAAACGCGATATGTTCTGTCGCCGTTGTATTCGTCTCACAGTAACCAAAAGGTTACGGTCAATACTGCAGATTTATTCTACGACAATGCTGTCATTTGTCAATGCGGGTCGATATCTTACCTCGTGGCTTGGGTTCGGTTACAGATACGCGCGACATTGTTCTAAACGAGATATGCAAAAAATATCGCAATTACCTTTTTTACTTAGGGTGTATACCCATACTATGTGACCCATATTTGATAATTTTTATCCCACAGTATGGGCCCAGACAACCCCTCTCGTTTTCACGTAGTAATTCATAAATATTTTTTTGCTAATAGAATGTTAATATAATCAAAGAGAAAAACTTATGTAAAAAAATATTGTAACAGATACTTACGTTTTACTATAAATAGAATATACAATCGTGACGAAGCCTTAAACCCCCTCGTCCTGTGACAAAGTGAGGTATTTTGAAGACCTCCCTCCCTCATATCGTCACTCATTACGTTTGGTATTTGTCTTTGGTACTCGTATAATGTATGGATTTTTAGGTACTTACGTTATTATCAATTTAATTGTGTAGTGAAATCTCATTAATATTATAATTACGAAAGTGTTCTTTTTTATTGCGCTATTCCTACTTTCGCGCCGAAATGAACCTAAGGGGTAACGTGATTTTTATCATTAAGATAGGTAGTTTATGGACTGGAGAGTGTTAATCTATTTTTTGTTACAAAAAAAAATGCACAATTCATGAGCCATAATAAATATAATTAACTGTATCAGTGGTATAGCGATATGAATTTGGCTTGTGGATTAGTTAAAAGATCCCGAAGATTGTACTTGGTCTGTCAAAATCCGAAAACAGTATCGTACTTGAGACCAAGATCGCGGTTGAAATCGAGAGCGGAATCGCCCTCAAAATCGAAAGAGAGACTTAGAATTTAAAGCAGAACTGGTTATGATATTGGGACGAGACTGGAATCTGTTCAGATAGGGGAAACGGAATTAAAACGAGACCGGGTTTGGGTAAAAGCTAGTAAAACAATAAACAAAACGTTATATAATTAATCCATCGTTCTTGGATTATAATAGGTAGTATAGTATTTAATACTATTTATTGGAGAACGTTTAAATATATGAACATAATTCCATACATTTCAGACCCTTCATCTACCTTAGATTAGAGAAATAAAAAAATAAAGCTTCCTTTCCCTATAATAATTACTATAACTTTGTTTAAAAATTTTTATTATTGATTCATTTTTTTATCAAATAAAAAAATGAATGAAAACAAAAACAAAATTACCACTACACGACACCACAATTTACCACATCTCTGTACAAATCATGAAATAACTCTTATAAATCTTATAAAATAAATCTTATTTGAGATACAACAATATAACAGTGAATAGAGAGAAATCACAATGACCGCAATGTACAAATAACAATGAACTTTGTGTTCCTTTGTTTCAAGCAGTTTGAAGTTGAGATATACGTCGGAGGTACCTTGAATCGAGTGCAGTGCTCCCTTCCTCAGATGCCAAATTCGACAATAAAGTTATACAAAAATTGTCACAGAGAGACCACAGTTTTAATTATGACAGTGTCGAGGTGCTGATAAAATATAGGTGCATGTTCGTATACTGTGCAAATTTTGTAGTTATTACATATTATTGAAACAATAATGTCATTATGTTCAGTTTCATAATGTTGCAAATGAACATTTACGATGTTACACAGTAAACTTATAACGGCTAAAATTTAATCGTTATATAAAAGAAGATGTTTGCTATCGAGAAATGTAAATAAAAATGTTATTCTAGCAAGTAATTTTTATTAAAGCATCGTTGTGTTATTTGTTATTTTCGCCCTACAAACATTTTACATGACACCTTTTCTTGGTCAGCCAAAATCCATAATAATATAAGTGTGAAAGTAATTCTATTTCATTATCTGCGTCTCATATTTATGGCTGAACCGCTTAACCGATTTTCATGAAATTTGGTGTGGAGACACAACATTGGCAAAGGTTATATTATACTAAATAGCTATTTTTTGTTTGCTTTTGTATTTTCTTACCGCTTAAAAATGATAAAACCAAATTTAATGAAATTCGATATTACTGCGTAGAATTCATTGTCGTATAAACCATAGGTTACTGTTTGTCTGTTTGCTTGTACATTCTTTAAAACTGGACAATTTAAAAAAATATTATTCTTATGTTATTTAGTCGGTTATATTTTTAATTGTTGACGGACGGAGTAGGGTGATAAAGAATGAGAAGGAAAAGGATATGAGGAAAAGAAGGAGATATGGAGTGAGATGTGAGAGAGAGAGATTGAATCGGGAATAGGATTAAGTTCGGGCTTGGTAATGGTAATATCAATTTTAGAATTGAAGTACAAAATATGGTTTCAGAAATTCTTATTTACTGAAAAATTCCAGTAAGAACTGTAATAAGTTGAGTTAAGTAAACTTGAACGCCTATTTGTAATATTTCTTTTTATTGACAGTTTTGACCTGAGAGATCTCATTCCGCAGCCATTTTCAAAATGTCAATATTATAAAAATCGCCTTGTTCATCCTAGATTGTTGAAACCACACCGTAAGCGGCACGTTAAATATTCATACGTCATTAGGTAGACAGGCAGGGTAAAGCCCGGCAGTTAGTCGTGAATTAGTGCGTGTGCTTGGCTACAAGAATTTGCAGTTCGTTCACTGCCACGTATCGTGACGTGAGGGTTCGTAACACGTTTTAAGAAATTCTAATATCGTTCTGTTTGAAAATAGACAACGTGTTAAATACAAATCAAATCGTAAATACAGAAAAGCATTTCTTAATTAATGACTGTAATCTTTAAGGATTATAAAATGTTATTTTTTTCATACTGGCTATATAAATTAACTCTTGATTAAATTATGTAATATAGTAAAGATTACCAGGTAAGACCTGCGTACTTACGTCTACCGTACGCGACCTAAAAAACATTGAAAATATTCCTCATTACGTTTGTCCCTGGGGCACGTTGTCACGCTTAAAATATCCGCGCCCGTTGATATGACGTACCCTGCCTGGCTTTTCAATTTTTTGGCAATTAAATTCGGACACGTAAATTCATCACGTCAATACTAAAAACACATTTATGTCTAAGATTTGGCTGGCTGGTCTATTCAAATTATTAGAAATAAAATAGGGCCAACTACATTACTCTGAGGTACGCCATTCAAAATAACTGTATATGAACTTAAAGTACCTACTTGGTGTAACTTTTTGTGTACGTCTATAAGATAGCCATTATATAACTTTAGAGAAGTACTGTTATAAGTTTTTGTACCAGAATCGGAGTTGATACAGTATCGAAGGCTTTTCTGAGGTCCAGATACGTTAGTAAAGGTTTTTCGTTTATGAAATTTCAAGTTCTATAAGAGCCACTAGACTATTTATAATGTTTTTCCGGTTCTACAACCATATTGAGCTGGAGCGAAAATTTATTTTTCAAGATAATTTGCAAGCGTCTTGCTAACTAATTTCTCCATTATTTTATTAATAATAGAAAGGAGTGATATTGACGAGATGTTTTTATATTGTCTTTATTATCAGTTTTATATATTTCATTGGGTTATTTATTATTAATTTTTTAGGAGCGTTAGGAAAAGTTTCTTATTTAAACTATTGAATGGTTAAATTAGTTGGAACCAGGACGAATAAGTTTGCAGCTACTTTTAAATATTTAGTAATCCGAATATATGTACTTAATTTTGAGCATTTATATCAGTTTTTGCTATTGTTATTTATATTCTATGTCAATTTATTATTTATATTGATTAAAAAAAAATTCAGCAAACACCTTTGAATCATCAGTGATTTTTTTGGTTGATATTTGGGATTTTTTAGGTTTGATAGACCTCTATGTTATGTGTGTAATATAAGGTTGCAGCGATTTTATTTTAAATGAGATATAATTTATTGGTATAACATTATAACGTGGAATTACTTTTGGCTTTTTCCAGTTGATCACTCCCGTTTCTGTAATGTTTAAATATAATTTTTAATATCTCATTATTCAGATTTGGATGATCTTATTTTTGTCATGTCTACCCGAGTCAAAAAATAAATTCAAAATCCTCAAAATCTTCAGTGAAGGTTTTCGAGGATTAGCTTGAGATGTAAAAGATTGGATTCAACGTTGAAAGTAATCCCAGTTTGTACCTCAAAATCCTACTTACGGTCGGTTTTACAATTTCGTGGATCAAACCAAAACCACTGGAATCACATTGGACCTTCAAAAACCTCAAAATATATATGAAATAATTTATACGGATTTAAACCTTAAAATCCACGTAATTTTCCAAAAAAAAATATTTTATGCGCAAAACATAGTATAATATTGAAGAATAAATACACTTCACATTAAATCAACTGCGTAATAACGCAAAAATGGAGCAATAAATTAATTTGATAGACGTATAATAATAAATATAATTTCATTAATAATATTGTAAAATTTATAAGGTAAGCATGTAAAATATAGTTCTCATATAATCTGATTACTTATAAATAAAATTTCATTTTTTTTTTTCATTGAAGCAAAAATATTCTAAGTCCAAAACACTAATTTTCACTTAATGAGAGTTTTGAGGTTGTAGTTAGAATTTCAAATCAACGGGTGATTCTCATTTAAACTTCAAAATCTTCAATGAGGATTTTGAGTGTTATAGTAGAGTTACTTTCAATGCGGCAAATAAAACAAAAGGTAATTGAGGCTTCTGAGGTCAAAACTAGAATTTATTTTTTGTCTCTTATCTGCTTTTTACGTCTTAAGATACTGAGAGTAATCCATGGCTTGATGATAAGCTTTTTCTATGAATAAAATTTCATTTATGTTTTCGTTTTACGATTCAGATACTTTTATTGATTTTTTCAATACTATTTCAAATTGCTCAGAACTGTTTCATCTATATGAACTTTAATACAGAGATCACCCGACGTATTTGACTCAGCTGGGCGTCGCTTGGAAAATTATGTAGCCATCTTTAAATCCAATACACCTCAAAGTTTGAGTAACAGACAACCGAAAATAAATCCGCAATTATATACCTACGGACGTACGGTGTGTCCGGTAAGTTCATAGTTACTCAACGGCCTAAAAAGAAGAGGTATGTGTGGAGTTTCTTTATGAGATAAAAATAGGAATTCTGTAGAAGTATTGGAATAAATTGTGGAAGAAGTTCACAAAATCTGCAAGTTGAAGTGGTGATGGGCATATCAGATCGCTCTGGAGCCGATTTTCGTTAGGGGACAAATATTCTCGAACGGCGACAACAAACTGGACGTTAGAACACGGAAGGACCACTCATAAAAGATTAAGTGCGCGCGCTATCGTCGATTGCAAGTGGTTCATTCGTTGTAAATATTTAAGGGAGAACTTTACACAAAGCATAGAATATACGACGGTCAAATCCAACTAACGAATAAAAATACACTCGTACATAACTATTCAAGGACATCCTGACCCGCTACAGCACACGAGTAGTCTTCTAACATGTTTACGAATCTTATTCACAACAAAATGTTGTTTGATTTAACTGTGATGGAAAACATCATTAACTGTACGGTGATGATGGTTCATCAGGACCTTTGAAGATACACTCTTCTTAGAACGAGCGCGTGCCCTGCAGTAAACCCTTTACGGGCTTACGTAACACGTGAACATAAACTTGGTTCTACATTCTGATAAAGCCCCAGTTACCATATTCTTGCGATTACAAACACGCATATATGTCTCGAAGGATCACCTCATTTTTTTTATTGGACAAAGTTTTATTTTGTGTAGTAACTTTTTTATTACTTACAATATACATCTTTTTCATTACTTACAATATTCATCATTGTAAATAATTTTTAAGTTTAAATGTACCATGGTATTATATTCTTAGCCATATTTTAATAACGTATAACATAAAAAAATATACGGCGTTCCGATTTCCAAGCAAGCGTAAATTTTGATGATATTCGTACGTTATTGCTCATTAATCTTGTACTCATTTAAATTTCTCTTTTGCGTCAAAGCGCCGTGGCGGGCGTAATTTTCAACTTCCTACCGTCTGCTGTTAAACTTTCGGAGCTAAAAGCCTCCGACCGATGCTAGGATGTGTACAGACAATGCGGGTCAACAATAGCTCTTTGTTGAATCTTTGTGCAGCAATCTTTCAAAAGAAAAAAGAAACAAACGAAAAACCATGTGTAAGCCCGCGGCTACTTGAATATTTAGAATTCTTTCAGAAACATAAGTGGGTTGGTTGTTGTTGTTAGGGTTCCGTAGTGAAAACCATAAACGGAATACTTAGTCATATCCGTCCGCCCGTATGTCACGACACCCATCATAACTCCGCCCTGTTTCATGGATTCGTCATCATTTGTTCAGCCTTCAATCAGGAGCAATGACCGAGAGGGGCAAGTCGCGATGCACCAAAATAAACATAAATACACGAGGAGAGTGTAAGTCTTAGTCTGGATTAAGGCTGACGAAAGAGAAGACGTTAGTTTTCTCTAATCAGAAACTAGCATAGGGATAGGCATCTAACAAACAATATAATGGGCCAATAGAATGATGTATCAGGCAAGGATGAAATTGCATAGACAATTGTATGTGTATCGTCATGCAAAAAATTGTTAAAATAAAAGGGTAGCTTTCTAAGTATAGAATTGAATAGTCAATTTCTTTTGAATAACCTTACGTGTGGAGTATCGATGCGTAAGAATTCGAAAATAAATTAAAGGTTCTTTGTAGTTTTATTTTCTCAATTGTAAATATTGCCGTTTGTTATTGCTATATTTATAAATGAGGTAATTAATTAATTAACACCACCATTAGTATTTCAATACTCTGTGTTAAATAGCAACAGTATTATGACAATTATCTTCTAAATTCGTTAATTTTCTGCCCCCCCCCCCCGCGCCCGCCCCCAGTCTAACTTATCAAATGTGTATTTTAAAACCTAAACAAAACTAGTAAAGCTTTAGAAATAGAAGTATTTTGCGATAACATTTTTTTGAAATAAACCGCAATCCTCAATTTTCAATTTTAACATGTCTATATGAGCATGTACATGTGATTTTTTGTAGTTATGTACGTTACTAAGTATCTATCACTGAAACATGTATTTAAGCCAAACTATTAAGAAGTATTTTTAAAATTTGTATCGAGCAATGCTTACACTCTTTTCATTTAGCTTAATGACATTCTAAATTTTTCTTTATTTCGTTTTTTGATATAAAAATTCTGAATGTGTAAGGATCTTTAGCCAATTTAATATATTTTTAAGTGTATTAAGCTTTAATTTTATAAGATAACTAGCGGTCACGCGCTCACTTTGCTGGGGGTAAATTTAAATTTAGCATTTTTTTTATTATTCGGATGTGACCCCGGTTTCGCTCCTCTGGACATAGATTAGAATGAATCCCTTCATCTTCTATGTCGGCTGACTTTGCTGTTGATTTTGGTCGCGATCACGGTCATATTCTCGATTTCAGTTCTGGTTCCACGCCGGGTCCGGTCCCTGTCCCGCTCTCGTTTTAATGCCAGTCTAGATACCGATCTTAATCCTCCTTTGGGCGGTAATGGTAGTAATAACAAATTACGATTTATACTGGAACGGACATCGTAACGATAATGAAATGTATAGATATCATTATTACTGGTATTTATATATTTTTTATATAAAAGGTGATGTTGTTATATAATATAACGCAATCGTATTATATTAATTTGATGTTTTATTGGAGAACATAATATACTTCTATGCAAAATTTGATTACAACCCGTCCAACCGTCAGTATATGACAAATATCGGCATAAACATTCTTTTACATTTTTTAAATTATAAAATAGCAGCCTACAACATCTACAAACGATTCCGTGTCGAATGGTCAAAGTCCCAATTACAATTCGTCCAGCCGTCAGCGTATGACAAACATCCATACAGACACACTTTTACCTTTTATATATTATAAATGGCCTATGACCATCTACAAACAATTCCGCATCGAATGGTCGTAGTACCATACTCTGATTCGATCAGTAGTTTTTACTTGATTGAGCTTCAAAAAAAATATCTTCATTACATACATATAAATACATACACATATATATATATATATATATATATATGTATGTATGTATATATATATATATGTTTCATATGGATATTATGCAAAACAAAACGTGATCAAAAAAAAAATTTTTTGATTTGATCACGATCTAGCTCTGTTCATATTCGGAATGGAATCAATATGCAAATGCAGCAATATATTCTATATTCATGCAGGCGAAAATAAGTTGACATAAATTATCTATGATAAATACAGTAGTAGAGAAAATGATTGTTTTGCGACAGTGGGAATAATTAGAATTAATAGGACTGCTAAATACCGAAGCGAGTATTTCAGTAGCGGCTAGCGCTGGACGTCGACGAATTCCGACGCGGCCCTGAATTCGGGACGCATTTATGTAGCCAATTAGTTTTGATGAAAATTGTAGGCCACAGACTAAAGTGCCAGCATCCGAGGACGTCACGAAATCGTATGGGGCGCACCAAGGGCGTCGGTGTGTCGCAGATGTCGCGGGTAGGGAATTTTTATGATGAGAATCAAAACTATATTGAGAAATCGACCGATCAACTGGACCTTTTTTAATGCGCGGAAATGGATTATGTCATCATTTTTGTTGTAAATCCTTAGTTTCGTAATCGCAAATGATCTCTCCGTATTCATGTGAGCGAACTTGCCCGCCGTTTTGGGGTGGTCAGGGTGAAGAAAGCCTACGTCAGCTCGCACGCATTGTCACTGAAAAAGTAAAAGCAGGCAACCTTCGTAGTATTCACCGTGCGCCCACACGTGTCATCCTCGTCCCGTCGAAGTTGGAGTTCGCGGGGCTAGGGGGGGAGGAGGGGAGAGGCGACCGCCGGCGGCGGCAGTTTAAGTCATAAATCTCGCCGTGAAACAACGCCGCGGTGACGGAAAACTGCCTCAACTTTGACTCTCTTATTGCATAACTTTTCCCATTGCGACGTGTTCCCGCCGCGCCGCCGCGCCGCCGCGCTCGCTCACCTCGCGCGTTCGCCCGCTATTACCTTTCCAAATAAAAATCCTAGAAATTGCAGTTTGAAGGTTTCCTTTTCGCATCGGACTGAAATATGCGGCGGGGACTTACTCGACTCGGCTAGTCGTGGATTAACGGACCCTACCGTAGTCTTTTGATTATCCTCCATCTCCAGTGCCTCCACACCGAGACGGTGCATAGTTGGGGAATTTTCTTGGTATGTCTTTACCCCGGTCGACCTGTCTCCAAAACTACTCATTTGCTATATTTATTTTTGTTTATTTAAGAGTGAAGATTTTCAATATAAGCTAACTCGTGTGGCGCTCAACAGTTTGTGTTTTTATTAATTTACAATTTTTGTATATTATTATGTAAAAAAATATTTTTTTTTATTAACTACGGACAGTCGATCCAATGTTTGTTTATGTTAATCGTGTTTGTAGCACGAAAATAAAAGGCTTTAATTAATCATCTTCCCTATTATATCGCGTCACATCGTAATAAAACGCTATTTTGTCAAAGTCGGTAACTCGAACCGCGGTGGTTAGCTTGTATCCCATCCCGCCGCCGCCGCGGCCGTCTTGTAAAGAAAAAATGTGATGTAGGATGATATTTATTCCAATGTCTCATGTTAGAATTGGAACTAAAAATCGCTGCTATGATATTTATAACCCGAGAACTATGGCAATCATTTAAAGTGAAGTAAGTACAAACATACTTGTTTATTTACAATAGATTGTGGTAATATATTATTTTCAATTTGATTTACCTATTTAAATCGTAAAAAAGCGATAGCTAAATATATGCATGGCGAGTGCAGTTAGACGATCAGGAGGTTAGCATGGAAAAAAAATTCACTCGATTATCTACTTTACCCACCGACTAAATCGCATCGCAACCGTAAATAAGTGTTTGCTATTTAGCGTTTACTTATTACTTAGCTCTAAGTACTTAATTTTAAGATCTCTATTTTGTTCATTGTGAACTAATTCGCAAACAGCCAGACGGCCCATCTGATGGAAATAATGATATATTTAATATGATATAATATTGCAATGGTATAACCTCTGTTTATAAAGTCACACCTAAGTGTCAATATTCTCATAAGATTTTTTTATACCTGTTGTGGTTTTTTTGCAATAATAATAAGCGATTGTTACATAACGTCTACATTATGAGTTTTGATTTATTTATTAACTATTTATGGAATGGAAGATAAGTCAACCACCGCGGTTCGAGGTACCTACTTTGAGACAATAGCGTTTCATTGCGATATGATGCGATTTAGTAGGCGAGTGATTAATTAGCGTTTATTTCGTGCTACTAAGTTGTGTTGTCTTCTAATAAATAGTTAATTTAACTGAGAACTGTAATTTGAATGCAATGGAATGCTTGTATACACGTAATTACTGGGTTTTAAATGATTGCCATTTTTCTCGTATGGCGATTTTTACCTCCAAATATCCTGGGAACGTAACACTTTAGAATACCATATTACTTAACATTTTTTGTTTGTTAAAGTATCCTATATATATATCACTATTATTGCACGAGGAAACTTTAAGAAAAAAATCAAAATGGCGGCATGTGGATATCCCATAAAGGTTCTGTCACTTTTAACTGTCGAAATTATACACCTGCGATTGGAAGACTGACTTTTATTTTTGTATTACATTGATACTAATGTTGCGTCTCAAAATAAATAGGTTTGAAGAAGGTCGTGACAGACGGACACAATAGGTTAAAGATGGATTTTCAGTAAATATTCCATTCGTCTTGATAACAAAAATAATACTATTCTCAAATCACTAATATAAATCACCATGTCTGTCTGTCTCCAAAGGCACTGCTTTAAAGGCCATCCCTAAAACTTTTCGCTATGATATTCATCGATCTGTTTTGAACTCCTTGAGAATCCACTACGAATCCTCATCTAACGAATTGAATATTGATTCTAGAGGATTGACAGATATCGCACATCTTAGCCACTGTTAGTTTTTTTATTTATCTTAATCGCCAATTAATTCGTTACAATTTTTATGTACGTTTCATTTCAATTAGGCACATCTTCGGGAACATGCAGACAGTCATATTGTCTGACGCACACTTAGGCTGTGATTGGTACGTCAAAACTAAATAATATAGTTGCCTACAAGTTTTTCAACTTTTCCAGCTTGAAAATCTCAAGACGGTTGATCCTGCACGCCATGACTGAAAATTCTTCCTACTTTGGAGTTCAAAGAGTTTAAGAATTTAAATATTTAAATAATAATAACTTTTAGTGCTTTTTCGACCACTATGAACGCAAAAATACATATTTATTTTAAGAAAAACTGTTTTGTTTATTTTTTTTAACTACAATATCTTTCGATTGCATTGTTCGATTTTGATTCGTTTTACGGCACATTCGACGCAGTTTTTAAGCAGTAGAAGTTGAACGAGTACCTAACAGAATTCAAAACGAATTTTATGTTATTTCGAAAAAACACCTTTTTGAGAATTTTGAATTTTTCGTTAACGATGTATTTTTTACAAACCAATCGATTTTGATATGGTTTGCGTAGATCAATTTTTTTTAAACACCTTTCTCCAGTGATATCTCTTGAATAAATCAACCGATTTTTTGGCGAAAACTTTTTTCATTGGTGAAATAGAAAATTTTAAATTCTCTTCTCAATTTGTGAACATCTTTCAATTCTTTAACCGGAAGTTAAAAGGATTTAAAATATCTATTATTAGGCTCGGTTTGGACGAAAAGAAATCACAAACGCTTTACGTATGATAATCATTTTGTCATGGATGTAAAGTTATGTCGATATATTTCTTAATAAATTTAAAATTTTACTATATTGTCATATTAGAGTGTAATTTAATTATCCGGAAATAATAATCGCAACAAAATAGGCTTTTATTACTTATAACGTATTGATGTCTAAACTAGAATAGGCGTTCCATACAAAACAATGTTAGTTTAACTTTGAGCCTGCTAAGTTATTTTACCGGTTTGTACGAAAAGGTGTATTTGAATTCAGCGATTGATACGCTATATTATTTTTATGAAGGCTTTTTGATAAACTACCGTAGGAACACCCCTTTCCACGATGCTATTTTAGGTTGACTCATTTATCAGTCTCATGATGGTGAGGCGATGTGGAGAAAATGAGAGCTTATACGTTCGATGGACCATAAGCCTTGGACATATTGCTCTAGCGCGGATTTAGGACTTACGAAGGCGTGGACAAAACACTGTGTGCTGTCGTTTTATTCATCTATATAGGAGTAAATATGCTATCACATGTATTGTTTTTTTACTTCTAGGAATATATATGCTATCACATGTGTTATTTTTCTTGCGTGAGATGATAATTTCACAAGTTTGTTTTGCACTTGTTTGATTTTTAATACAAGGAAAAACCGTTGAAAACTTCTTCGCTGTATAGTATCTGGTCACCGCTGGGGCATACATTTCCACAAACTTTCTTATTTTAGGTTCAAGGGCTCGGGCATTATAGTTCTTCTAGCTGGGTTAGCGTGGGTTTAAAAGTTTAAGATGATAAAGTAAAGAGCACGAGTCCCGTTTAAAAATAATATATTAGGCGGCAATCTCCACGACGGTCCGGTGCATTGAGAATTTGCATGTTTGAGAATTGACGAATTTTCTCCTATAGATGTGAGCTTCAATGAGATGTCTCCTTTCCCTCTTAAATTATTTAAAACTGTATATCAGTGAGAAATACACTCGCGCCGTGGGTCGCGAGTGCGTTTGTATCTCGTGAGCGTGGCCGCTACGTCCAGCGAAGTGTACAAGAACACCCAACCCTCTCCCCCTGTCTAAGGCCAAGGCTAAGTCACCTACCATTCTAATCGATAAGTGTTTGCGAAATAAAGTCGTGCAACAGCGCGGCGCTTTCGAATGGGATGGTGACGGGTTTGGTTCCCGATCGTAGGACAGCGAGCGTTCGGTTGCGGTTGTGGTCATGGGCCTGAGGAGACACATATACTTGGGGACAACAAGGTGCACTTTTCCCCCCTCGATCCGAGGCACGAGCGAGCACTTTTTTATCTGCACCATTGCGTTTTTATTTCTAAGGTTAGAGCATTATTCAAATTCAACTGTATTCCTCGACAGCAATTGCGCTATTGATGAAAGATAATTTATTAAAAAATTGTGTGCTCCTGCAGCGGAGTACGGGAAAGAAATCTAACACCGAATGATTTTAAATGACGCATTGTCACGTATGTGTAATGTCACATGCTTGCGTTACCCGTGTTTACTCGTTTACACGAAAATTTGGATTGCGAAATTATTCATACCGAGAGAATACAGATTAACGCTTAACAGGCTTTTAAGGAGCGAAAGCAAAAAAACGAAAATTAATTAAACGAACCAACAAACTTTTCAAATGTGAAAACTTCACTCCGACCTCGCCGGCACCGAACTCCGAGAGGCTTGATTTCGTCGAAGCGAAAGGTGGAGCGCGAGCCATCGCATTAGCATACAAACCGCCGCCGCCGCCCCGCGATAGTTCTCGGGGGAATTGTAAAATGAAACACGTATCCCTGAAGGTATTCTGCGACAGTACCCACACAGCTGCGCTGACAGCAAACACACGCGCGCACACAGACAGACAGACACACACACACACACGTACAAACACACACACATACTAACACGCGCGCTGAAGTATGGCGTTACTGTCGGTCGGGTCGGAATTGCAATTTCGAGACCCCGAGGTTGAAAGTTCGCTCCCGGGTCAAGAGGATTTGTTATTCGATTCCCAGAAATCCCATTGAGTGTGACATGTGTATTAACAAACATGCTGTAGTGACACATAATCTAAGAATTGTTACAATATTCCATTGTTATTGTCCGTTACATACTCGTAACATTAAGGCGAATTTGTATTAAAGCAATAGACCCTTAAATAGATTTATATTTGTTTCAAATTAAATGAATTGTTACTAAAACAAACGCAAAATGTGAATAAATTTAGAAAACTTAACGTTTTTACATAATTAAAGTAAAATAAAAGGACGAGCGGTATAGTGGTAACTTATTAAAAGCACTGACGTCATTCGCTATTAATGTGCTCGAGGCCTACACTGTATTTATCGCTATTCATTACTTAATTAATTAGGTCATAATGAAATATATGCATATCGTTTTAATAATGTTTGTGGTGTAAAAGTAACATTTTATTGCAGCTAATAGTAATTATTTTCAGATAGGTAGCAACTGTATATGTATTTTTTTTAAGTCACCCTCGTAGAGTGTATATTTTTTCTTTAAGAATACTATAATGTTTTACTTTTAAAGAACTCTAAGTCCCAAATACGACATAGGTGCTTTTATTATAAATAAATTGTAAATATATAAGTTTTAGAAGTTGTGGTGTTTGTTATAATGGGATGTTTTTTTATTATGTACGCGCTACAGTCTTGCAGACAACTTCAGGATTGTACAAAATTATGGATACGCATCTGCCTTGGAGGTATTATGACATTATTTTTAGTGGTTCGGCAGTTTACGCCCATTTCGAGACTGACTGTTATGTATATGATATTATAAGCCAATAATAATCGATACAAACTATCATCACAGGCTGGTGATTAGAGATTGATGATATTGAGAATTACTATCGTCATCATCACAGCCAGTTCATTAATATATATACTTATCTGTTGGTATTTGGAAAAAAGTGAATTGTGTTTGAATATCAATCTCGGTGCATATTGGCCGGTTATGAGGCCGAATGTGGTTATATAACAGACGTAGACCCGCCATTGGGCTGGCACTGTAAACTCCGTGAAGGGGTTTCGGCAGGAGAAAATTGTATTCGGGGAAAGGGACTAACTTTTTAATACGCTTTCCTGCGTCGCTGGTTCCGGTAGCGTTGTGTGTTCGCGCCTGTTCGGGTATATTTCGACTGTTCTTCGTTCAAGTTGTTTATGCCCAGTTGAGCTTTCACTAAAATCAACTCTAGAAGTCATTTAAGTTTCTTCAATACCTTTTCATAAATAAAAAAAAAAGAATTGGAATTGTACTACTAGTCAGAACAAATAAGTTTGAAGCAAATATATATATGAAGAGAAATACTACGGGCTGACTGACTCAACACGTGACCTCCGAAATTATAGGTTTGGTTGACTTGAAATTTCGCGTAGTTATACTCTTTTCGAGACATAGACGCTCATTAAGAACGAATTTCATGCAAATTTTATTAAAAAAAAAGTTTCATCATTTTATGTCTACGCGGGCGAAACAACGGGCAAAAGGTAATATATAGCGTTTTGTATTTTGTATTTATTAAATTGCAATCATATCCTTTTGGTTACACTAGTTGTAAATGACTGGTTTTTATATTATTAAGATTCGCATTAACATTCTGAAAAAGAAAACGTAATTAAGTTTCTCCATTTTCCAATTATTTTCAGTCTATAAAATAGATGTAAGTGAAAAAAAAATAGATACATTTAAACGTTTTATTAAAAAAAGCAAAATAACTAACTATATAAATTGTGAACCGAGTATTTACGATTTATGTATCTGATGCGTTCTGGTCGCCCTATCACAGATTAAGACAACGCCATCTATGAAAAAGTAAGTGTAAGACCGATACACAAGTAATTAGGTTATTCTCATAAATATTAATATTATTAATAAAAAGGTCTTACGAAACAAAATGATGTTGTACGTATGGCGGCGCGGTGGGGCCGTTGTGCATTATATGAGCTTTTGTCGTCGGAACAACCCACCGACTGTGACCTCCACTATCTCCGATTGACGAGACGAACAATTGAGACAGAACGGGCTGCGTCGATAAACAGAAGGGTGTGTTCACAACGGCAGATCACCGACATAGGTATTTAGGTATACGGCAGAATGTTAAACAGCTCGACTGGGATGTAACGATGCATCCGTTTTATAGCTTTAATTAAGATTTATTCCGGTCAATGCAGAACTTTCTATGTGGCGTAGGATTTTAGGTACCCTCTTTTCACAAAAATATCAAAATAAGGTTTCGAATTTTACTCCGGAATTTCTGTAGTAATAGTATTATGATAATAAGTTATCGATAAAAACGGCACATAAATTTATTGCAGGTGCTTAAATGTATTAATATAAAAAAAAAATTTGGAAAACGGTTGTCCTTAAAGGCCAACTCTGCAACTCGCCGCTAATTTTATCCGTTTCGTAGTTATTTAAAAAAAAACGGTTTGTTTCGATTTTTTCGACAACGATTTCTCGCAAACGAATCAACCCATTTTGACCCGGTTTGCGGTAATCGACGTGTTTTTATAAGGTCAAGAGCTGGTTAGAATTTGAAATCGATCGGTCAAGCCGTTTCGTAGTTATTGCAAAAAAACTGGTTTTTTTCGATTTCTTTCGACAATGATTTCTCACAAACGAATCAACCGATTTTGACCCTAGTTGCAACAATCGACGTGTTTTTAATAGATTAAGAGCTGATTAGATTTTGGAATTGATCAGTCAAGCCATTTTAAAGTTATTTGGAGAAAAACCATTTAAAAAAATTTTTACTTTAGTTTTTTGAAAATAGCTCAATATCTACCAGTCCAAATCTATCCAAACTTTCAGGAAATCTAAGTTTGGCGAAACTCTTTGGAACACCGTTTAGAAGACTTGATTCGGTCAAGCTGTTTAAAAGTTATAAGAAGTTTACATACATCCACACATGCACACACACATCCACACACGCGGACATCATCTCAGGGAT